>JANHFT010000786.1:98780-109072 GCA_032467955.1 Pseudoxenodon macrops | reverse complement strand
GAACGCAATGGTGCTACCGTATAAGTGACAGGTATGACGCACGTCTCATGGCCCACCCTGCCCCACTTGCCCGAAATTAGTCTTTGTGGGACTCGTCGCGCCACTGCTCCTGCCTCATGGAGCAGGACTATGCAAGGTTTGTGCCGTTGCATGCACAAACGGCAGCACTACCCTGAGGTTCCATATACCGGCACAGTCGTGAGCGGCAGGACGCCAACTGTGCTGGTATGATGAAGCTCGCGACAGTCCTGCAGTTCATGCAAGGAAATGGCACAACAAGCCTTGCAGAGTCCTACTCTATGAGCGGCAGCTGCGGGCCAACCGCTTGGCCGGCGCAAAGGGAGGGGAGGCAGCGGTGATGGGACATCCAGTCCCATGCTCGCCGCCAACTCGCCGCCCAAAATAATAAGTCCAAGGCCATATGTCAGGGGTCAAAAGAAAACAAGACCCTGTCTTATTTTCGGGGAAACACAGTATTCAAATTACAATAGTGCTGGAAAAAAGTGATTTACAACCAGTCCTCACACTTAAAACCATTGCAGCAGCCTTATGGTCATGTGATTAAAATTTGGGCACTTGGTCATCAGGATGCATTTATGGCAGCTGCAGCATCCCAGGTCACACAATCATCATTTGTGACCTTCCAGCTGGCTTCCAACAAACAAACCTAATGGGGCAAACTAGATTAATTTAACAATATGATTTAATGACTGTGTAATTCACTTCAGTGTGACTCAGCTGCAGTAAAAAAAAGCTCATAAAATCAGGCATGACTCACTTAACAGCTGCATCATTTAACAACAAAAGTTCTGGTCCCAATTGGGTTCATAAATCAAGGAGTATCAGTATCTAACTAAATTTTCTAGAGTGTTCTTTATTTTCTAGAATATGCTGGGTTTTTCTACCTGAAACTCTTCTTTCTACTTTTGAACAAAAATGAAACAAGAAAATTATGGTTAACTAAAAGAAACTGTTTTTTCTTTAGAAAATATATTAGTCTCTATAATAAACTCACCCATAAAACTTTAAATCTATTACTTAATCATTTATGATGCCCAGGAAACAAATGTGTACTCACCTTTTTTATTCCCCATGGGTAAGTTTGTGCTAAGTAAAGATGCAAAAGAACTCTGTTTTGATAGTTGGGCCTTAGCTGCTAGAGCATTATTCCACAATGCTTTAATGAGCATGGATGCCAAATATAAAGTCTGTAAAGGAATAATAAATTACAATGTCAAAAAATGTGCATTCTGTTATTCACAAATTATAAACGTATATGCTGTTATTCATAAATTCACAAATGCAATGCAAATGCAAATTATCTCAGTCTCAAATGGAATCTTCCTAATTTAATTTTTTTTCTATTACAGCAAAAAAATGAGATGTAAATATTGGCCTCTAATTTAAGTAAACCTATGCATATAAATGAATTTCCTCTTCCTCTCTTCAGAGCAAGGGCATCCAATTTATTCTATCAGCAATGCCATAATTTTCCCAACTATTTTCATATGCTTAATAAAAAAAAAGACATATATGGAACAATTTCAGCCAGAGAAAATGCTTTAAATTCATTTATTTCTACCTGTTCGGTATGTGCACTTGGATGGAGGATAGAAACTAAATTAAGAAGATGTCTGAGTGGCACAGGATCCAGGTTCTTGATCAATGAAGGAAACAAGTCATGTATATAGCGGCTACAATGCTTCAACTTTAAAAAGAAAGAGAAAGACAACTTATTAAGAGAAATGGCTTTTCCTCCTTCTAACAGCTTTTATAAGCAACTTGTAGTTTATCTATTCTAAAGATCAGCAAAATAGTTCATGCACAAATCATTCCTTTAAATGGAACAGAAATTTGAGGTGGTTTGTGCCCAAACTGAGACATATTTTTTTAACCCAGATGCAGAAAGAAATAATAAGGCTGTTTTGTTCCAGATACTGACTAAAATGCAATTGTTCTGAGCAGAAGTGTTTTGAGGGAACCATAAAAAAAACCAAGTTACAAGAGTTTCCTTGGTGACAACGTCTGAAGGACAGCAAAGGGAAGATGAGAAGTGGGCAGGTCTGTGTTATATGCTACAGGTGGAGATCCCCGCCACCTAGAACAGCTGATCGGTGGTATTCCCAGAGGCAGATTCAACCACCAATCAGCTGTTCGAGCTAAATCAGGCTATGCTGAAGCTGACCAGACTGTTTGCTGCAAGGACGCAAATTGCCGGGAGGAAGAGGCCGAAGGGTCGGGGCTGCCGGGTAGGCAGGGCTTCAGCAACATTTACTCTATAAGAAACAGAGACATTTCCACCAACTTTTTTTGGGGGGGGGAGTGCGTCTTATAGTCCAAAAAATACGATAAAATAATAAGTAGTTAATATCCAACAGCTGCTTTTTCATGCTTTATCTGAAAACTCCTTTCCTTTTTGAAGTTTACTTATTTAAATTTAGAGTCTACCCAATTCCAAGCAATTCTTGATGGCTTGAAACAATCAAATAAATTAAATTAAATTGCCATGCATGCCGAAGAAAAACACACTTAACACATCAAAGTTGAGAGACCTACTGCCAGAGAACTAGATTTGATATCACTTGACCTCTATGTGTTAATTCAAAGTAGCTGTTCAGACAAAAATCCCAAAACAACAGCATCTACACTAATACACATAAATATGTACACATATATTTAAGAAACACATCTAATTCAGATATAATTAAAATCATAATTTAGTGCTATGAGAACACATAAGGCTTTTGCAGCTCTACAAATCTTTCAGGTTCAAAAGTAGGGATTTACTGTATACCTGCCATATTGAATAAATCCATTTCCCATTCCATCTAAACCCAAGTCTTTCAATTATTTTTATTTTCTTAGCATAATAGCATTTTGCCTGAGATCACTTTTTGGCATAATTCTTAAATAAGGGTATACCTGTGCTGCAGCCCATATGCAGTCTATATGCTGAGTACTAAGCCGGCCTTCAGCAGCAAGAAAATTAAGAATCACTTGGCACTGTTTAATGATCTAGAAAATATTAAATCAACATTAAAACATTAAAACTTAAAACTTCATGATAAAGAGAGACAATCCTGCTTTACATTAAACATACCTCAATATGCAAATTTGGTCCAAAAATATGTTCCACTACATTGTTGTTGATTAGCCAATCTGCAAGTTCTTTAGCAATGGAACTATATAAGAAGGGAAAAACATAAGAAGGTAATTGCAGAACTTCCATTAATTGTTATCTCCTAGGTTAGGGACATGCAATTTCTTTAGTCTGAGCAGTACACAAGCCCTCTCCTATCGGTGTATGGAATATCCATTTACAGTTGGTGAAAATCAATAAACTTTCATAGGAAAGGATTTGTATTTGAAAGATTGGAGGGGCAGCTCAACCTTCCAGAGAGGATTTGAGATTTTTAGTTAGTGTGTTAAAATACGATGTGCATATAAAACTTAAAATAACCATCATTTTTGCATGTGGCATTGAATGACTCCAAAATCACAGTTCACAGTGAATTATAATGAAATTTTACTGTTGACTGCAATGAAGTTGGGGCTAAGTTAAATGAAAGTATGCCAAAGTTAAAAGATACTTACGTTTCTGTATCTGAAACCAAGGATTCATTATTACACACATCATTGAAAGTATGAAGTTGATTCTACAAGTAGGAAAAAACACTTTAAATTTATAAATGCCAAAAGGATACAACTGATTTAAATGAAGCATCATTCAAAAGTTAATTAAGCAAATCAATAACTCAATTTCTATAATAAAAATACTAAAGAAATAAATTTTGGCCACTAAAGAACATCAAGTTAATCAAAATAAGTTCTTACCTCAAATTTATTCATTAACATCTTTTGCAAAAGGTTGTTTTCCTTTTATGATTAAAATATATTAAAGTATACTGATATACTAATTACTACACTGATGTTTTCATAGTAAACTTCATAAATAATTGCAATTTCTTATTTTGATCATTACAACCATTTGTATTGTATTCAATATTAAAATATCCATTTATTTTACAAACAAAAATACCTGTGAATATGTAAAAGAATGGATTATTTGGCTGTAGCTTCTTGTGTGTGAACAGAGCCACTGAAATTTGGAATTATGATATATGATTTAAACTGTTCTGCAAATTGTTTTAAAAAACTTGATTAATGGATTATGGATTATGACAATATCAGAATTCAGTTACAAAATCACATACATTTTGCTACCAATTTTGTTTAAAACCAGATTTATTCTCCCTTTCTTTAAAAATATAGTTAGCACACACTGAAGAAACAGCAATTATTTCATTATTATTTTTCCCGCAAATTTTGCAAAATTTGAGCATCAAATTTTAATTTGCTGTATTTGGGAAGATATTTCATCTTATTTACATATAACCCTTAATGCCATTTTTGTGGGTTTGTGTTATAAAAATGCCCCTTGACCGTTTTGTTTCCATTAAATTGTATGGAATTTAAAATTTTTAATTCAATTTTTTCCCCACAGATATCACATAGTGAGCCAAAGTATAGTACGGTATGTATATTCAAATAGTTCTAAGCAAGGTTAGTTTTCTGTGTAATAAGTAGGTATAATCATTTCCTCTAATATCTGCTATTGCCCCCTTTGGCTGAAACTACCTCAGGTAAGCATTTCTGTAACTGCCTACAAGTCTGTGATACTGTGTGGAAGAAATTTTTTTCCACTCCTTCATGTAGAATTTTTTCAACTGACAAGACAAGAAGTAATGGTTTGAAACTTGTTAAAGAGAGATTCAACATAAAACTAAGGAGAAATTTCCTGACAATGAGAACAATTAATCAGTGGAACAACTCACTTTCACAAGTTGTAGGTGCTCCATTACTATAGGTTTTTAAGAAGGGATTGAGCAGTCATTTGTCTGGAATGACATATTATAGGGTGTCCTGCTTGGCCAGGGGGTTGAACTATAAGACTTCCTAGGTCCCTTCCAGTTCAATTATTGTTATTCTTGATGGATTTCTTTCATGTACAGACTGCCTTAAATCACCTCACAGCCCTGGGATTTAAATCTAAACTTTGATTCAGCCATTCTAGAACACTTCTTTTTTTCTCTCAAACCATTCCTTGATGAATTTATTGGAAGGTCATACCCCCATAGGCAGTCCTAAGTTGTACCTATCATCTTTTTCTGCTGTGTTGGGGGCCAAATCCTACTTAGGCAGTAAAATCATAACTTTTCAAAAAAAGAAAAATTATACAGATAATCCTCAATTTACAATACTCTGTTCAGCAACAGTTCTACATTACAATGGCACTGAAAAAAGTGACCTATGACTGTTTTTCACACTTACAACCATTGCAACATCCCCATGCTGACATAATCAAAAGTCAGATGTTTGGCAACTGACTCATATTTATGATAGTTGCAGTGTCATAAATATTTCCTGGGGTCATGTGGTCCCCTTTTGTGACTTTCTGAGAAGCAAAGTCAATGGAGAAGTCAGATTCCCTTAATAACCATGTTACTAATTTAGCAGCTGCAGTGATTCACTTAACAACTATGGTAAAAAAGGTTGTAAAATAGAGCAAAATTCATTTAACAAATGTCTTTTGTGATCATAAGTTGAGGACTACCTGTTTTGGCTCAGAAGAGTTTTACATATACTTATTTACTTGTATATCTATGTGTCTACATATATTCAAAAGCTTCTTACTGTTATTTGACTAAGTCCAGCCAATCTCATGGTTAAGGTTGGTGACATAAAGTACTTAAAAGCAAGATCAAGACTCTCTTTATCAAAACACAAGGCAGTATCTAATGGCTCTTTAACTGTGCTCCACATTAAATCTGCCATATTACGAGCTGCACTCTGTCTTAACTCCTGGTCCGACAGTTTGCATAAATACCTAAGCAGAAACACAAGAAAGATCAAATTAATATTAACAAAACAAGTCAAATTTATATTGCCAACCATCATATTTTCTATTGAAAATATATAACTTTACATAAACCTTAATAGCACAATTGTAAATCATAAGAAACAAGTCCACTTTTAAGTTAAATAAAAGTAAGTTTAAATGTAATTACATTTGGGAAAAGACTTGTCTGAAAGCATTTGAAATATGTTATTAAACACATGTGAAAATCTATGGGACTTTTGACAATTTTATATAATTTTTAATTTCTTACATTATGTACCATATATACCACTATTCCATTTCCCCCCCTCAGAACTAGGCTGGTAGAAGTAATTTGATTTTATTTAGGTTCCAGCAGGATTTAATTTTCTATTTAATGGATCCTTGAATCCAGATTTCTTCTATCCACTGCACAATGGCTTTTAGATACAACAATCAGAAAGAAAGTCTAAATTTCACATTCTGGAATAGCCTCTCCAACCTAGTATCTCATAATTATACTGCCAATTTTTTCCCCTTGCAATTGTAGTTAAACATGTGTGGAGGATATTAGATTACAATGGGTATGACTGATTTCTGCAGCTATAGCCTGATGCCAAATGATTACAAATTCAACAGTCAAGAGGTTCACCTTCCCATTCCAAAATTTTATTCATGTTTAGTTTGAAGGCATCTATCATAATCACCAAATGTTTTTCAGGAAACAAAACTTTCCCCAAAAAAATGTTGTCCTGTATAGTTTTGATTTCTTAAATACTAAAGCTAAACATCTAGAATTCAATGGAGACGGTAGTTATGGGTATGCCCATATACTACCAATGTTATGCAAGCTGCACTGGCTTCCCAATATGCTTCTGAGTATATTTTATGGTGCTGGTTACCTAATAAATTCCTTCATGATACAGCACTGATTACACGGACCTATCTCCAACTGAATCTGTCCATCTTGTGAATCTGAGGGAGCAGACATGCTCTGGGTACCTTCTATATCAGTGATGGCGAACCTTTTCGGCACCGCAACCAGGAAGTAAAGCTGCCCAGGGCGTATGTGTGCACCCAAAAATGAACCTCCAGTTTCAGCTACTGAACTTCTGGTTTTAGACAACTACTCTTCTGTGTTTCTGGCGTGCATGCATGCGTGATGATCAGCTGGCCAGTGTCCATGTTCACACAGGAAAATGGAAGATCAGCTCTTCCAGTTTCCATCACTGCAGCATGCAAAAAGGCCAGCTGATCATCATGTGCGCATGTGTGCCAGAAACATGAAAGAGGAACACGCAATGCCGCACGTGCCAGGTGACATGGTTCTGTGTGCCACTTTGGGTTCTATATGATAAGTTCAAACAATACTCTATGGTGGCCAAATTTCAATAAACAAATAGGTTAGAATTTTATATAAATAAATTTCAGGAATCAGAAATAAGTGCAAAAAGTACCTGATGACATAGGTCCTAAAAGGTATAATGTGTTGCATGACAGCAGGGATGTGCAGCCATATTCTGATCTATGCAAAAAGTAGAAAAATTGAACAACTTAAACTGAAATGTCTTACAGCAACAAACTTAAGATACATATATTTGCCAACTAGAATGAGGAAGATTTTTTCTTTCCTATAATATAGTTCCCCAACCTTTCCGGCTTGGTGGTCCAGCAGGAGGGAAGAGGGGATGGCTTTGTATTAGTGGCGGGTGTGGGAACAGCTCGTTTTTCACAAAATCAAGGGCGTTTTTGCCTTCCCCCAGCCCTCAGAAGCAGTCTGCAGACCTCCCAAACCCTCTGCACACCCCGTTTTCACAAAAACGGGTGAAAAGGACACTAGCCACATGAATATCGGATGGATGCTGGGAGGCAGATTTTTCTTCTTGTTTTCCTCCTCTAAAGCTAATGTGTATCTTATAGTCCAGAGCATCTTATAGTGCGAAAAATACGGTATTTGGCATATATCACTTAAGAGTCTTTTGTTTGCTCAGTAATGCTACCTCTTATCTTTCATGGTTACTGTCCTAAAGACAGAACTTTTGAGAGTTGATACGAAGTGGAAGATGCACTCTTTTGCAAGCCACTAAAGTAATGTGGTTCTATAGAAAAGATACATAGAAAGGTACATTGAAATCAAATGCTCAGATAATAGATAAAAATGAAACAGGATGAAACCTGCCATACATAATATATATCAGACAATATTAGAATTTATTTTTCATTCGAAATTCAGAGTCAGCATTATTATAGAGTGAAAGAAAGGTTCTCAAATTAACATTTACTTTCTCTCACAGTCTTCACCAGTTTTAGAGCAGGTTTAATTTGTTAAGAAGTACACTTTTATTCAGAAACTTCTAGAATGACATTTAACAGAAGACAGTTTGTTAAAAACTTCCAGAATTATATTTAATAGGCCACGGTCATTTGTGAAAGTTTTAGTAACCATGAAAGATGAGAGACAACATTATTGAGCAAACAAAAGACTCTCAAATGATATATGCCAAATACATTCAATGCAAGGTTTATCTTTGAGAGGCTCATATTCTATCCATTCTATCAGCCTATAGATATGGTACTGGTCACATTGCTTTATCAACAGCACACACAAAAGATGCATTCTGTGTGAAAACTATATTTCACTAGGTGTCTTCACTATGAAAACAAACTCAGCAATATAGAACTTATGTAAGATAAGTTAGTCAGAAGCAACTGCTAAGAAGGGGCTACTACAAAGACGTGGAGTTCAAACTATTTCCCAAAGCATCAAAAGGCAAGACAAGAAATAATGGATGAAACTAACCAAGGAAGAAGCAACCCAGAACTAAGGATAAATTTTCTAAGGGTGAGAGCAATCAACCAATGATTGCCAGCTTGCCTTCAGAAATTGTGGGTGCTCCATTACTTGAGACTTTCAAAAAGAGACTGGACAACCATTTATCTCAAATGGTATATGGTCTCCTGCTCGAGCAGGAGTTGGAATAGCAGACCTTCAAGGTCCCTTCCAACAGGAGAAGGTGTGGCTTGTTCCGGGCGAGATGACGACCTCTGGGAAGCTCCTAAGAGGCCGTCGAATCTCAGCCCAACCTGTCCTGGAGGGACGGTGAAGTACGGGGGCACCTGCCTGCATGAACGGGGAAACGACAATTTCCCTGTAGTGCAGGCTGAAGTCTTCAAACCCGGCAGCTGAGAAGGCGGGGCGACCTGCTCCAGTCTGGGCAGCCACATCGAAAGGATTTTTTTGAAGAAAATATCGTTTGTCTGGAGGAGAAGGTTTGTCTGAAGGAGTGGAGTAATTGAGCAAGTGTGAAATTGGGTGAGTTCGGCTCTTTAAGAAAGAAAAAGGTTTTTTTTAAAGTGTAAACGAAAGTGCTCGGAAGGAAAAAATGGCGGCTAATCCGGCACTTGGATGTAAAAGGGAAGATAAAAAAAACATTTAAAATATAAAAGAATTCAATGTTTTTTTGCTTTTGCACCTGGAAGGAGGGAATTTATAAAGGATTTAAAAGAAAATGTTCATTTTTTTCTTCGTTATAAAAAGACTGTTAAATCGAGTAGATTATAGAAATTAAAAGAAAATCGATGGGGACATCTGCTGGCAAAAAGAGGCTATTGCAATGATTGGACTACCCTTGGATTTGGAAGGAAGGAAAACTCAAATTTAAAGAGACAGTGTTATAAAACCTTAAAGATTGACAATAGAACAAAATGGAAATAAAGGAACATGAGGGATTTTTAAGACTTACTAAAATGATAACAAATATGTATAAAATGTGGAAAGATGAAAAGGACTATGGCCCATTGCTGGAGGAGGATGACGAAAAGCAATTGGAATTGATTGAATTTGATCTTGAAATGGACTATGGTCCCCTAATGGAGGAAGATGGAAGAAAATCAGAACTGATTGGAACTGATTTTGAAGTAAATGAGGGAAGTCAGGAAATAACAGATAAGAAAATATGTAGGGATGATTTCACTGGGTTAACAGTGGTTTTATGAATACAGATTATTTCACTGGATTTAGCAGTGGTATTAAAAGAGTTGATAGGGGGAAAGAGCATGTAAAGAAGATACTCAAGGTAAAAAGAGATGGTAATGGAAAAAATGGGAGGAGAATTAAACAAGAAATATGTATCAAGGAAAGAAGAGGAATCCAAGGGATTAGAAAATTCATTTATATAATTATGAGAAGGGGAAAAAAGAAAAAGACTAAGAGGGGGGATTTTTGAGAGACCAATGGAAAATGGTTAAAGAGGAAGTATATAAACAGGATTTGATTGTTTCACATATATCTATATATATTTTGTTTAAATAAGGTGTGTTATATATATTAAGTAATGAATGATTTAATGAAAAATTATGCTGTAAACTGAAATAACAAAGAAGATTGAGTATGTAAAAGGAAAAATTGATATGG
>JANHFT010000786.1:83065-98680 GCA_032467955.1 Pseudoxenodon macrops | reverse complement strand
TAAAATTAGAAAGCTGTAGCCCTATACTTACATTAGAAACCACAGTGATAAATGCATGTGCTATGAGAAATGGCAAAGTTTCGGGAGTTCCATATTCAAAACAGTCCTTCATGAGGGATAGGCCATTTTTTCCACAAAATAAGCAAACATAGCGAAGCAAGTGCAATGGTACTTCCACATCCTATAGAAATGAAAGCAGTTTTTAAAATCCACATATATCTTTCTCATTCAATATAATTATACCCCTACATGCAATTCTGAAATCTTTTCTTCATGAGCACTGAAGCAATATTTCAGGATTTGTATAAGTTCCATTTGATTTCCATGCACAATTCAATGTATTGATTTTGAACTAAGTGTTAAAATTAAATCTAGATAATCTTGTGAAATACTATATATGAAACTTCTGTAGTTTAACATTTCATATCTGTCTGCATGTATTTAGGTTTATACATCAATGCTGAACTCTTTGAAATTCCTGAAAAAGCTGAACATACTCATTTTATGTATTTTTTAAATTTGTCTTTGTAGATTTGGCCCTTCAACTCTATATAATCACATAACTTTGCATACCGTGACCTATGAAGCTGAACATAACTGTGATATAGTTGCAATTATCCAGTCTATATACAACAAAAGAGTGAAACTATACTTATTTATTCATCCAACAGTAAAATATTGTCATATTGTTTTTTAACTGGTTTTAATTGGATTGTTTTTAATCTGTTATGAGTCCGGCAGAGTAGTTTAGGAAGCTACGTAGTCATACAAATTTCTAAAAAAAATGTGGTGCAAGATTCTAACAATCCACCAGGCAGATTCAAACACAAAATATAAGGCAGTATACAGATTTACAGTATATAGCACTCATTAAGATATTCTGTTAAAAGCAAAGAATATGGTTTACAAACCACAATAAGTGAGATAAAAAACATTGCAATACATCACGATCCGCCCTGTGATGCGCTATTAGGCAGATATCACTATATGCTGTAGAGATTATAAAATGTCTATATTGAAATATCTACACCAAATGAACCAGTAATTAATTGGCAATTTATGATGTTGGCATCTCTAAATTCTTAAATGGCTTAGAACCTGAACATATAACAAACTATTTTTCCTATTCTAAATTTATCTGATCATTAAGACCTATAACAGAATCTATTTTAAAGATACCTCTTTAAAGGTATTTTAAATAGTTAAGAGACCTCCCACTTTTTATAGAAAAGCATACAGGAGAAAGCTGTTCTCTGGGACTGCTTCCAGGCTATGAAATGCAGTCTTTTGAAAGTTATATTTAGCCTTTGTTCTATTAGTATTTAGATCAGGCATGTCCAACCCACTGCCCATAGGTCACATGTGGCCCTGACAGCTAGTACTGTGGCCCACAAGATCATACACTTTTAACATGATGTGCATTTGTATACATTAACTATATTATATATTTTATATGCAGCCAAAAACAACTCTTCTTCACTCAATGGGGTCCAGGCAAGCCAACTGGTTGAAAATGCCTGATTTAGATAATCTGTATGGATTAATATATTTTTCCCCAGCCTTTTATTACTAATTTCAATATTATTTTCAGATTTTCATTTTTGTTTTTTTAATATTAGCCTCCTTCAGTATTTGCTACAGTAGAAAGGCAGAGAATATATGAAATAAATAGGATGTAGAAAGTAATATTGATTCAGTATAATGCAGCTTAAGGATCTTACTTATTTAATAAGTTATTTTATTTTATTCAGTTTTATTTCAACTGAATTCAGGAAAATATGTAAGCCACTAGAATGCTTTCATGAAAAAAAGTAGTAGGCTATAATTTTTGACGCTGTGCATTTTTAAATAGAAATGGAAAACTTACATTCATGTCACAGAATGCCCCTAATATATTGCTTTCTTGTGCAGAAATATCCTGTTTAAAAAAGCATAAATCATTTAATTATGAATGTTTCAAATAGGTAAAAATTTAAGGTACATATACAGAAAATAATAATTATCAAGAAATAAAATCCAAAATACAATTATTCCCTTACTGTTCTCTTTGTATCTCATCTAGGATCAGTAAAATATAGTATTTTAATTTGTACATATTGTCCAAATTTATAAATTATTCAGCTTAGTAACTATCAGCATAAAGAAACAAATCCCTTTACATGCTGAAACTAGGATTTAAATCTATTTCAGGGATAGTATAACAATGTCTTGAAGGGCAACTGTAAAAAAAAAGTCAATTATTTCACAGCACTGGTTCTCTTGCACCATATGTTAAAGTCCAGTTCTACTGATGAAAAAGAATACACTCATTGCTTTGAAATTATATATTATTGTACTTGAATGTTAATTAAAATTAATATAGCAAATTACACGTATAACTGTTTTAAAAGTAATGTATAATTTGTAAAGCCATGAGTTCATCACTGTTTTCTTTTTTTATCTTAATGATGGCTGGGATCAAACAAGCTATGGTTTGATGTTGGTCTATTTCTACAAACCATAAGTGGCATAAATTTAGAACTGTTTTCCTGTCATGCAGCTACCTGTGATTAACATAGGTTTCAGACATGTATTAGTTATATAATTCAAAAATTATGCAGGTATTCCTTGACTTACAATAGTTCATTTAGTGATCATTCAAAGATACAACAGCCCTGAAAAAATGACTTATGACCATTTTTCACACTTACAACCATTGTTGCATCCTCATGGTCACATAATCAAAATTCAAACCCTTGACAACCGACTTGTATTTCATGTAATCACCTTTTGGAGAAGTCAGATTCACTTAACTGTGTTACTAACTTAACAACTGCAGCAATTCACTTAACAACTGTGACAAGAAAGGTCTTAAAATGGGTAAAACTCACTTAACAAATGTCTTACTTAGCAACAGAAATTTTGGTCTCAATTGCAGTCGTAAGTCAAGGACTACCTGTACTCTGAAAATTTTAGCTTTTGTTGCAGTCACGTTTATATAGTCCACTACTTTCTCCCCAAATTTAGTAGGTATAGAACAGGGTAAAAACATACTGCATGTTTTAAATGGACACATTTTAAATGTTTCCTTATTACATCTCCAACAAAATGCTCTAGAATTACATATGTTGTACATGGAATTTGTCAACTGGACAACATAATCATGAAAGGATTGTCCATGCTCTTAAAGCTAAAAGACTGGTATTGCAACACTAGAAAGATAAATGTATAGCCCCATTTACTCAATGGATCAAAGATTACATTTGCTATTAGCAGACTGCCTATAAACGTAAGACATTGTATCATCAAATATAAGAAAATACGGGACTCATTTATATACAGTACAATAGATTAAAAAGCATAAGTGTGTGTATATGTGTATGTTGTTGTTCAGTCACTAAATTGTGCCTGACTTCGCAATCTCATGGCCCAAATCATGCCAGGGCCCTCTAACCTCCAGAATTTGCCCAACTTCATGTTCATTGTGTCAATGATACTATCTAACCATCTCATCTCTGCTGTTTCTTTATCCTTGTGCCTTCAATTCTTCCCAACATGAGGCTCTTATCCAATGAATCCTCTATCCATCCATCCAAACATTTGAATCAGATGGAGTTATCAGATAGGGTTCCCAATTATGCTGAGGGGCTATGTGATCTCACCACTACTCCAGGGAGCCAACAGGTTGGAGTGGGAATGAAAACTCAGTGAAGCTTGAGGCAGGTCAAATTATTCAGGCAGTGATAGGCATAGGATTTTTTGATGGGAGACAAAGGATGGACTATCCCGAAGAAGACAACCGTTGTTTTTGGAGTTTGTGTCCTATTCTTCCCTTCTGTATACATGCCCAGGTCTTATTTGCAATTTCATCAGTGAGAAGCAGGCCAACCTGCCATGTATTATAACACTAGAAGTTTTTAAGAGATTAGATAACCATTTGTCTGAAATAGTGTAGGGTCTACCTAAGCAGGGCGTTGGACTAGAAGAGCTCCAAGGTCCCTTCTCCGAAACGTGTCTGGATGACTTTAGGGTATTACACCAGCCAGGATTCTCAAGGCAAGAGAGGGGGACTAGCAACTGTTATCTGAGACTTCAGGGTTGCTGCTCCACAAGTTGCCAGTTATGAAATTCTGTTTCTGAAGACAGGAGCATGGATCAATTGAGATTACTGTTACTGCTGTGTAGAACCTCTCCGTCTCAACTGCTGTAGATCACTATGGACTTGGCTGTGCACCTACTGACCTGGGGGGTGTATTTTAATTTGCCTCAGAAGCAGTCCAGAAGCTCATAGCCATTATGACAATCATGGGCTTGATCTAGGTTATTCATGGCCCAATGAAAAGTAATCTCACATCTGAGTTTTCTCAGAACAGTGATCTGAACATTGGGGTCAGATCATGCCCTGGTGACTTTTATGCTATCCACTCTGCAGGAATAAGACCTATTCAATAGGGCCCGCTGGGATTCCAAAGGAAACTGAGGGCTTTACCTGAAACTCTGCTACATGGTCTTGCTGAGAATGTGGCCACTACCTGGAACAGGATAGTGCCTGTGCCACCTCTCTTGGCTCATCACTCCCAGCACTCTGGTTTATTTAGGGAAGAGTTGAGGATGCTAAAAAGTCAAGAGCACCAATGGAAAAAGACAATGGATAAATCCAATTAATCATGAGTTTCTATTAAGGCCTACTTCATGGTGGTAAGAGTGGAAAACATCAATGTATCTCCACTCTTATTTTATCTAGAGAATTGCCTGGTGGCCTGCGTTTAAAGCTGTCTGGACACTCCTGGGTAAGGGGGGGGGAAGGGCTGAGAGGTTTACGGACATATTGAGGAATTTTCAGTTAACAGATAAAAGATTCATTTTCAGTTGGAAGTCAATGGGGATGCAGGTCTTTTGGAGTTATATAGGAACAGTTTGTTCCTGTTGGAACCAAGGAAGTGAAGAGAGCTCTTAGGACTGTAAGCATGGCCAGCAATGAATCAGATCCATGCCCCTTGTGGTTGGTGAAGGTGACATGTGGATGAGTTCAAACAATGGTTAATTTATCATTGACAGAAGTGGTGCTTTAGGCACTATTTAAAGAGCTCTCATGCCAATTCTCAAGAAGCTATTTGTCCAGTCTCTCTCTTCCCCTTTCTAGGGAAAGTAGATGAGAAAGTGGTTGTGCTATTGCACTACAGCTTCAGAGAGTTCTGGATGAGACAGATTAACTAGAACCCTTCAACTTAAGCTTCAGGTTGAATATGGGGTAGAAATGGCATTGGTCACACTTTTGGACGACTTCTGGCAGGAGCAGGATAGAGTGCACATCCATCCTGGCTCTTCTTGACCTCTCAATGATACCATCAAATCTGGTATCCTTTTGGGTTGGCTTTGGGAGCTAGGGGTGGGGGCATGATTTTGTGCTGGTTTACCTTCTTCCTCCAAGGCACATTGGTAGGGAGCAAGAAGTCAAACCCAACGGCCCTTTCTTTGTGGGGTGCAGCAGGCCTCAGTACTCTCTCCACTTCTAATATCTACATGAAGCCACTGAATAGCTATGGAATGAGTTATCCTAAGTATGCATATGATACCTAAATGTACATTTCCATGAAGTGATGCTGTAGATGCGGTTTTGTGGTGGTTAGAAGCTGTGGGGTCTGGATAGGGAACAGCAGGCTTCAACTGAATCTCAGTAAGGCAGAGTAATTGTTGGTAAGGGTCTCTTCTTTATCTGAAGACTTGCCCTGTTTTGTTTTAGATAGGGTTACATTGCCCCAGACAGATCTGATGCGTAATCTGGGGGTCCTTCTGGACTAATGACCTTTGTTCCTGCCTTTGCTCAACTTCACGTTGTGTGCCAACTGCTCCTTGTCTTGGATCAAAAGGTCCTTTTTTCTATCATATATGCCTTGGTCATCTCCCATAAGGACTACTGCAATATGCTCCGCATAGGGCTATCATTGAAGAGTATCCAGAAGCTAAAATTGGTGCAGAATATGGCAGTATGAGCAGTTTGGGTTGCTCCCATGAGGGACATTAACAGTAACATCTCTGGTACACAAGCTGCACTGGGTCCAATTCAAGGTTATCATCTTTAAAGCTCCTCATGGCATGGCACCAGGCCACCTGAGAATTGTTTTGTCTGCATTTCAATAACCTTTCCCATCTGATCAAGCAGTGAGGATATGTTGCAGACCCAATCGGCTAAAGAATTACAGCTGGTGGAGTCTAGGAAGAGAGCATTCTTTGCTGTTGCCCCTGTCCTTTAAAACGGGTTCCCAGAGGTGAAACAGGCCCCCTGTCTTCCAACCTTCCAGAAAACTGTCAAGACCTGGCTCTGTCAACTGGCATTGGAGTTTAAGAGTGACATGCAATCCTGGGGACAGTTCGTGGCTTGAGGGCACTACCTCTGCCTTTTACAGCTTTTTTGACCTCTGTAACTCTTTAATTTTTAAACTCTGGTTTTAATACTGTTTAATTTTGTCACTTTTTCTGCTTTTTGTTTGTAAATCACCCAGTCACTTATGTGAGATGGGTGATGTAGAAGTTTGATGAATAAAAACAAATATTATGTGTACCATCCCTTTAAGTAGTTGAAACAGT
This sequence comes from Pseudoxenodon macrops, assembly GCA_032467955.1. NCBI lineage: Eukaryota > Metazoa > Chordata > Lepidosauria > Squamata > Pseudoxenodontidae > Pseudoxenodon > Pseudoxenodon macrops. The sequence continues at coordinate 92,113 of JANHFT010000786.1, read as the reverse complement.
GATTTTTTCCAATATCCCAAGGAATCAGAATTGCACAATTACTTATTACTGGAAAAAGTGGCCTAGCTCTGTTTCCAAGTGTTCAAATATCTGGCTGTGCAAATCTAGATCCGACCCTCTGGTAGAACTGAAAAAGTAGAGGCAAGAATTACTGCCAAACAATAAAAGTTTACATTAGAAAATGTCTCCAGAATTGCTGGGAATCAGGCAGCATATAAATTAAATAAATTATTATTACTGTTACTATAATTAAAATGTAGAATGACTAAAGCAAGTATTAAGGGTTCTTTATGAATCACTGAATTGTATTATCACTTGACCCAAATGAATGGGGTGTGTGTGTGCATGCATCCCACTAATATGTAGATCTTGGTACAACTTTAGGGATTAAAAAATTATCATAACAAACTGAAGCTAATTTTATAGCTTGACATAATATAGTAAAGATGTAATTATGATTTAAAAACAATAGGATACTTAATATTATTGTCAGGTTTTACAACACTCAAGAATTAAAGCTAACTTTTAGTTCATTTTCACACAAAACTCAGTCTGGATAACATGTACCTCTATTGTGGGATGTGTATTATGCTTGTAGGCAGTATACAGAGGAAACTGGATCTGAAAGATTTTTGCAACACAAAGCAAGAGTTTTTCCTTCTCCTCAGTGCTCCATATGCTAAAGGCATCAGAACCTTCTGCAGATTCTTCTTCTGTCACGATACAAGTTCCCCCAGAATCTATTTTTTCTTCGGTACTTTTGTGTCTATCTTCATTCTCTTCTTCTCCACGAGTTTCTCTTTCTACATTCAGTGGCTCATCAGATGCATTATTTTCATCTTGCCATGTTGAACCTAAGTTAATAGTGCAATGTTTACACAGCTGGTCCCGAAGAGCCTGTACTTGAGCAATCACTAGATTTATAAGTGCACACACAACTTGGTTGAAAATCTCCAAATGCTTATATTCCTTGAAACAGCATAGACACTGCCTGTTTAAAGAAAGGTAGATAAAAATTAAAATTCAGAGTTCTACAAATAACTGTGCTAACTACTTTAGATTATAAATGAATAACATGGCATCATTCCCATTTTGCTGAATTACATTTTCCAGCATCCCTCACTACATTATTGGGACTTGTGAGTTCAGCAATTTCTATAGGGTTACATGTTGCTGAATTACATACGGTATTCATAAAATCTGGCATTGCTAATTTATGTTTTAATGTAAGAATTGTTAATTTTTATATTTATGATTTTAAATAACGCAAATATACAAATAGAATTCAAATCCTTGGTATTTTAAAAATTATAACATTATACTGTGTATTTTAAAATAATATGGATTATGTCTAATACCACATAGGTAGACCTACACTTGCAATAGCAATTAGACTTATATACCGCTTCACAGAGCTTTCCAGCCCTCTCTAATATGCTCTACAGAGTCAGCATATTACCTCCAACAATCTGGCTTCTCATTTTACCAACCTCGGAAGGATGGAAGGCTGAGTCAACCTTGAGCCATTGAACTCCTGGCAGTGAGTAAAGCCAGGCTGTAATACTGCATTCTAACCACTGTGTCATCATGGCTGAAATTCTTTTCAATCTTTCCCATTCAATTGCACCCTTCTTTATAGAGGGCCCACTAAAGTACCAGAGAAGATTTTAGAAGTACGGCTTTCTATTCCTTTAACAGTTGCTTTTCTAGCAGACAACATTGGATGCAAGTGATACTTCGTTTTTAAAAAGTGAGTTTTTCATAACAACTTTCTCAAATATGCTAAACGAGTCACTTCATGTATGGTGCCTGTAACACTGGAAAGAAGAGACGCTTCATGCTAGTTTTTACTTTTTCTTTATATAAGTGAGAGTCCAACGTTCCCCTTCCCCTCAACATTCTGCAAATAAAAAGCATGGGGTTCATCTGTTGTGCCCAACATATTTTTTTCTATCAGCTAAGGAAACAAGATGCAATTCTGTTACATTAAATAGGCACACACAAAAAGCAGTCAGTGCCATAACACTGATGGCTGCACATACTAATAACTACATACATGCCAGTAAGTAATAGCATTCCATTGAAACTATAAAGATACAATTGATTCATTTAAAATATGCTCAACTGTGAAGGGAAAACATTAATTGGCAACGTTCTGAAATTACTTTGAAACTGTTAGCAGTGAAAACTCTGCTCAGATATAGAAAATTCTACACTGCCAGATATTTACAACACAGCCATGAATAGAAGCACTTGCAGGCCACATATTGACTTAGAAAACCACATGTTTATATATTTATTTTTATCAATATATTAACACATTAAAATCAGATAAAAACAACATATAATTGATATATATTAAAAGACATGTTTTTAAGATGTTGAAAAAATTCAGACCAAGATAAATCACTTCAGAATTTTTTCAACCTTTAATATAAAATATAAGCAATTTTAAAAATGTAGTGTCCCACAAACTGAAAAATTGATGCAAGTCTACCAAAAGCCCAGATTTATAATAGCCCCAGATTTATAATAGCCCCATACTATTGTACTTTTACCAAAAAATTCAAGCAAGTTACCATGTAAACCAAAATGATTTATCTGTTTAATAAAGAATTACATAAAAAATTAAACAGATTATTTTATATCAACTTATCCATATTTACTACTTCTACTATTCAGATTGCCTGTACACATATCCATGTAGATGCATCATGAATAAGGGTTACTTAAAAACAGATTTACCTTTGTGTCCAAGAATTGATATAAGCAAAAATCTTGAGTGCATGCTCCTTTCTGAGCTGTAAGCCATCACCTCCATCAGTATCTGATACTAAAGAAAAATAATGGTACTATTAACTGTCATGAAGTGTTTAAAGTTTCTTATACTTTTTACTAAAAATAAATGGTTAAATAATGAAAATTTAAATGTTTCAGGAACATTAAAAATGTTATTCCCATATTCTAAAGTTTTAAAGTTTTTCAACATATTAAGATTTAAATTAAGCTACAGGAAAGTTGTGTCAAACAAATGGGACCATAAATATAATTGCAGACCACATATTGATTTAGAAAGCCACACATTTATATATTTATTTTTATCATTATATTAACACATTAAAATCAGATAGAAACGAGATGTATATTAAAAGGCAGATTTTTAAGATGTTGAAAAATAAGATCAAGATAAATCACTTCAGAACAACATATAAGTAACTGAAAAACAAATTGAAATCTTTTAGAGGTAAAAATAACAATAAAAAACCTAGAATAATGTGGCTGCCATGGGTGATTCGCTTAACAACTACAACTGGGACTTCTGTTGTAAGTCAGTATGCTCATGTGATGTTTTGCTTAACTACTGCTTCACTTAGCAACAGAATTCCAGTTCTAATTAGGGTTGTTAAGGAAGTACTGCTTATACTTATACCATCACAACCATTTACCCATAGGTAAAGCTAAAGTGAAGAAATGTACAAAATGCATTGATTCCTGAATGGAGAAACTCATTCCAGTTCAGAGAATTTACTTATAGAAGCTCCTCCCAAAACATAGTTCAGAGGGAGAAATAAACATTTCAGACTTCTCTGGAACTGTTTAGGAAACCAATACCTTTTGCATACACCTAAATGCAGAGCTATTGCGTCCTAATATGTGAATGATACAGCAAGCAGTTGGAACTATAGCAATTAATGAATTCAAGATAGTATACAACCTCAATTATTCTAATGTCCTCCTTTCATGTCAATGACAACATAATTCTACAAAGCTCATGTTACAAGACTGAAGTTAACTCATCTCAAAATAAGTTGGGCTTAAAATTAATTGCAATACATAAAGTTGGTTTAAACATCTTGTTTCTGATTAATTTAAGCCCAAGATTCGGGCACAAGAAGCTAGACATGATCCTAGCTTCCTAATATATTTCTTCACAATAATGAAGGTCTACATGCAATATGAATCTTAATCTTGGTTTCCTGATATAATTCTTCACAATAACAAAGGCCTATGTGCATAATCAAGCTTCTTATGCACAATATGCAGTGAGCTAAGTTCTGTATCATACTATGCTATTCAAATGTAAATACCAACTCCTGAAAACGTATAACCATTTTTTAGTGACCATTCACAATGGCACTGACGAAAGTGATTTATCGGTTTTTCACACTTACGACGATTGCAGCATCCTTGTGGTCACATACTCAAAATTTGGATGCTTGGCAAGAGACATTTATTATCGTTCTAGTGTCCTGGGGAAATGTGATCACTATTTACGACCTTCTGACAAACTAAGTCAATGGGGAAATCAAATTACCATATTTTTGGGACTATAAGATGCACTTCCCTCCCCCCCAAAGTGGGTGGAAATGCCTGTGCATCTTATGGAGCAAATATTACGGCGGGTGGGGAGAGGAGTTGGTGTGGCGTCGATCAGCTGTTCTAGGCAGCAGAGATCACCGCCGCCTATCGCAGGGATCAGCGGCAAACGGGCAGTGGCGGCAGTGAATGGGTGGCGGTGGCAATTTTTTTTCTTGTTTTCCTTCTCTAAAGCTACCGTGTTTCCCCGAAAATAAGACAGGGTCTTATTTTCTTTTGACCCCTGAAATAAGCACTTGGTCTTATTTTGGGGGAGGTCTTATTATTTTTGAGGTGCAGGAGGCAGCAAGCGTGGTCACCTCATGGCTGCTGCTGTGTTTTGGGGAAGGCTTATTTTTAGGGGACGGCTTATTTTAGCGCATGCGCTCAAAAGCCTGATTGGGCTTATTATTTGGGGACGTCTTATTTTCAGGGAAACAGGGTACTACCTACTCTATAGAACCAGATAGAACCGGTAGGAATCCACCTGTGGTCCTATGGCACTATCCTGAGAGAAGGAGTTGAAACAATTTATGTCCAGGATGAGAGGGATCTCCAAACATCTTTTCAACCCTCCTTCTGACCTAATTCTGAAAATTAAGTATTTTTCCACATTATCTAACATTCTGCCTCCAAAACAGCTTTTCCCAATAAAAAAAAATATTATTTTAGAATTTGTTTAGATTTTTTAATCCTTCCTTTATTATTTTTATAAATAACGCAAGGTAGCAAACATACTGTACCTAATACTCCTTTTCTCCTCCTATTTCCCCAAACCAGCAATCTAGTGAGATGAGTTAGGCTGAGAGAGTCACCCACCTGGCTTTTAGGCCTAAAGTATGACTAGAACTCACAGTTTACTGGTTTCTAGCCTGATGCCTTAACCCCTAGACCAGGGGTGTCAAACATGTGGCGTCACGTTGTCATCACATGACATATCATGACTTTTTTCCCTTTGCTAAAACGGGGGTGGGCGTGGCCACCGCGTGATGCATCCATCCCGCAGGCCGCAAGTTTGACACCCCTGTCCTAGACAAAACTGGCTCTAAAAGTTTATTTACTCTATGTGTATGCTTCCCAATCTTCAAAGGCTCTGGGCAGTTATCAATCTCCTTATAAAACAATGCGTCAACAAATGAGGAAAATAAAAACTAACCAAAATGCATAAAAAAGAAAATAATAGATACATTAATAAACATATATTAGGATATAAAGGCATGAATTCATATATAATGTGTGTGATTTGATTAGCTCCCAGCGAAGCAACAATCTATTCCTAGCAGGGTGACCAAAATAAATTTAAGTCTATTTAGATTTGAGCTTGCTTCTTGACATCTTCATATACATGTAATTCTCTTGGCGAGAGTACAGAAATGTCTTGCTAATGCTTGCTTCTGCAATTTTTTTCAACTGTCCATCTTAGTTTATAACCCAGGAATTTCCTTCGTCCCTCATCCAAGTATTAACCAGGACTAATTCTGCTTAACTTTCAAGATCAGTCAAGGTCACCTAGGGGTAATCCAAATACAATTGACCAGGTCAAATACCCAAAGGTGTATTTTATGCCTTCTTTGATAAGCAACTTTGGAATCACAAAGGTAAAGCTGTACATTTGTCTACTGATGTTTTGATGCAGAGACTTAGGCTATAGGTCTATGACTGAAGATTTCGAATTATAAGCTCCCCAGAACCACTTCGTCGCTAAAATAGGGGTTGGTTTGTTTGTTTTGTTTGTTTGTTTGTTTGTTTACTTGTTTACTTGTTTTACTTTGTTAAGCACCCAGAGTCACCATGGTGAGATGGACAACCAAACCAAAAATAAATACAATTATACTGTAGAAGGAAAGGTTTAAAGATTCCCTTATTTGAATACACTTATAAAGTGTCTCACATTTCCTCAAATCGAAATGTCCAATTGTCTTAGAGGAATAGTACAGTATACCATTCTTCCATTCTGCTATGAACACTTTGGTTTTTACTCCATTTTTCCTTGAAAGATTGCAAATTATAGCTTTAATAAACAGGCTAATATCTTTTCAAATGGAAAAAAATTAATATATAAAGTAAAAGATTAAAGAAAGATGTTAAAAGCTTTCAAACAATTCAGGGTATATTAGAGCACTATAGGTACTGTAAGTCTAAAAATTCATTTGTGTGTGTGTGTGTATTAGTGGCTTTATAGCGTGAGCCATAATCCAATTCTGTTCAGTACTATTTGCATCCTTTTTTTTAAAACAAAGAGATATTTTCCAAAATTCTTAATACCATAAAAAAGGTCAGCAGCTTTTAATTAATTTGGTACTATAAGTAACTGAAGCTCCAACTTTCCAAAAGAACTGCTGTCTTTATGAACTCAAGATTCAACAAAATGTTTTGCTTTTTCCTACACTAGTGGATTATCAAATTACATTAGCCTAAGGATCAAAAAACGAGGACAAATATTATTTTTTTATTGCTGTAATCATGTCATCTTTAATTGCCTTGTACTTCTTGACTTTCAAAACACTATTAAAGAGACATTTTATCTTTTCAAAGTAGTTTTCAGTCTTTTTCCTGAATGAATTAATGTTTCATAAATCCTTGAACATCAGTTCCAGAAAAATATTTCTTCTGAAGAAACAACAAAGCAATAAAAAGAGGTTGGAGGCCTGGAAGCAGGAGCTGATGGGGGAAAAGAAAGAGAAAATGATATTCTATAGGTATGCATGCACCTTGCTAAATGTTATATATATATATATTGATTCCTTGAAACAACAGTTGAATATCTAACAATATTATTGGTTTCTAGCCTGGTGCCTTAACTCCTAGTCCACACTGGCTCTAAATGTTTATTTATTCTATGTGAATGCTGCCCAATCTCAAAAGGCTCCAGGCAGATATCAACTTTCAAAGCACCATCAAAGAGACATTTTATCTTCTGTAAGCAGTTTTCAGGCTTTTTCCTGAATGATTATCTTTTATTAAGAACATTTAAAAAGTGAACAGGCACTTTAGGGCACAGTGTTTGTCTTGTTGCCTACCACATCTAGGGCAAAAGCTTTCAAGAAAACTGTGAATGCTCAACATTTCATCATGTAAACTCTCGCCAAAAACTTCTTCCTCTTCATATACTGTATGTCAGGAGTGGGTTGTGGATATTTTTGCTTCTGGTTCGCTCAGGGTTGCACTGCGTGTGCGCGCTTGAAGCACTTGAAGCGTGCACACACACACAGCAATCAAAAACTAGCTTCTGTGCATACGCAGAATAAAAAATTAGCTTCTGTAGATGCACAGAAGCAAAATCCAAGATGGCGGCGCCCACAGAGACACCGACAGAACCGGCTCCATGACATCATCGTGGAGTTACTAACAGTTCTAAAGAACCAGATAGAACCGGTAGGAACCCACCTCTGCTGTATGCACTTTGGACCTACTAGCTTCCATTTGAAATTTTTAGAAATTGTTAAAATGTTACAACTAAAGTAGAAAACAGGCAAGAAATCTTCATTAATAAGCCATGTGTTGATAATGTCAATGCAGGATTTGGTGGTTTCGAAACACGCCTTCTGAATATTTCCTTGCATTTATCTGAGAGGAAGATGGCATTGAATAAAAGTCCCGTCCCCCCCAAAAAGGCAAAATAGACAGAAAAAAAATGAACAGATGAAAATTCTGTAGGCAGCTTTACTTCTCTACCTTGTCAACAGCAAGGATCAATAAGGCAAATGATAATTCAGCTTTTGCCTCAAATGGGGGGGGAAATACAAAATTTCTGCAGGAACAATTATTCTTGTTACGTCGTTTGAAACTGTTATTGGAGGTGCTGACGTTGAATTTGAAATACTCATAGAGAGAGTGTGAGATATTCCTTTAGAGAAGATGATGGAAATCAGGAAATGTTAAATTATCAAGCTGAGCTACAGGATACATAAAATCAATGAGCATTAGACTAAGATTGTCCTTTTTTAAAAAAAAGTATTCCCCCTTTGTTATTTTTATGAATAACTCAATGTGACGAACATACATCATTCTCCTCCCTCCTCCTATTTTCCCTACAACAACAATTCTGTGAGGTGGATTGGGCTGAGGGAGAGTGACTGGCTTAAAGTTGCCTAGACAACTTTTATGCCTTAGTGGAAAGAAACCAAAAAAAAAAAAAAAGGAAGCTGAAGCTTTTAAGAAATTCCTCCTAACCACCAGCAGTGGAAAAATAACATGTGTAAACTGAAGTGGAGAAGTTTCGGCACTTCCTGTCCACATAGCAAAGGAATAATAGGAAGGAGAAAGAAAGGAAGCAGGTGTTTTACTATATGGGAAGAAAAAGAAAGAGATTGGAAATAGGACCCAAAAGAAGGAAGGTGAAAGTAAATATAAACTGCAGTTAACAGAGGATCTGGAACAGGGAACTTAGGGAGAGTCCTCCCCACCACCACCTCGAAAGGCTGAGAAACGCAGGAGAATTAAAAGTAGAAGAAGAATTTGAGAATAGTAGAATATAGCAGGAGGACATTCTAAAGAGAGCAACTGGAATCTTAGCCGCTGGTTAAAGGGATCTTAAGTGAACCATGTCTTTGAACTCAGAAAAGTGGACTAAAACAGTAGCTCCAGTACACCTGCAAGATTAATAGAAGGATAGAATCCAGATCTAGGGAGGTATTAATACCACTCTACAAAGCCTTAGTTAGACCACACCTAGAGTACTGCATCCAGTTT
>JANHFT010000786.1:47728-64327 GCA_032467955.1 Pseudoxenodon macrops | reverse complement strand
GAGAGTATGTCTTATACTCTGAAGAATTTGAAGACAAAGACATTTAAAATGGAAACACAAGTGATAGCCCAAGAGAATGACCCAGCTGTTGCTAAGCAAGATGGTTTTAAGTTAGTTTTGTTCCATTTTATGACCTTTCCTGTCACAGTTGTTAAGTGAATCACTGCAGTTAAGTTAGTAATATGGTCTTTAAGTGGATCTTGCTAGCCCAATGACTTTGCTTGTCAGAAGGTTGCAAAAGGTTATCACATGACTTTGGAACACTGCAACTGTGATAAATATATGCCAGTTGACAAGTGTCTGAATTTTGAACATGTGACCATGGGGATGCTGCAATGGTCATGTGAAAAACTGTCATAAGCCACTTTTTTCAATGCCATTGTAACTTTGGTCATTAAACAAATGGTTGTAAGTCGAGGACTACCTGTATTAGGGTATGCTTGCTGCTCCTAAAAGAATTTTGGATGCACCCCAAATTTGTGGGAGATTTTGAAATGACCAAAACAATGAAAACTGTATTAATTCTCCAATAGCCTAGAAACAGACAATAAGACGGATCTTCAACCCCTGGTCCTTTAGCTTTTCAGAACCAGGCCGCTGAAGTGTGTGTGTGTGCATCATCCACATTTGCGCTAGCAGTGGGCGGCTGTGTCCACGCACACTCCATTTTCACACAAAGGGAGTTGCGTGTTTGCCACCACACACACGGAACCATCCCATCCACCCCCCAGGGCTAGTCTATAAAGCCAAAAGGGCCGGGGAACTCTGCAGTCAGACTGCCTGCTATACTAACACAATTATATATTACCATTAACAATTCAACCTGCATATTGTTTTATTTTGAAAGGATGACAGTTCTCTGGTAACATTAATACTGTAACATATTTTCATATTAAAACAAATAATATTGTAAGATGCAGAAGCTTTTGATGCTGCAAATTAATTTTTTGCAAGATATGAAAAAGTGCATTTCATCTGATTTTATTAATTGGGTAAATATTACTCTACCCAATAAATAAAATATTAATCCAGCCCCTCTGGATAGTTACTAATACACTTATTCTTTTAAAAATCCACCTTGTTATTAAGTCACAGGGTTTGAAACCTTCTGACAGAATGGTAGAATATGGAGCCCTTACAAACCAAAAACCAAAACAACAACTGGATTAGGTATAGATTTGACAAACTCTATGACTCTATTTTATTTACTGGGTATAAACCAAAAAGTCAAGGAAATAAATAAATAGCCCAGCCACAGAAATTGCAGATAAGCAATAAACAGTGCCAGATTCACAGTCAAGGAAGAAACAATGTCCTTATAAAGATACCATCAAGGAAGACACCAAACCCCAACAAAAACTAACAGAATAAGCTATTATATATAAACAGCAAATACCATTCTCCCATGAACTATTAATGTTAGAAAACCTGGAAATTAAACATCCAATTTAAGAATACCAACAACCTAACAGTTCAACCTTGAGCTACACATATTCTCAATTATTGGACTACCTCAACTATATTAAATTACTTTCGAAGACTTCTAGCCACTCATTTCACACTTCCAGCAAAGAGTTCACCACTTCCTGAACTGCTACTTAACCATTAGGAAACCCCAACTTTATCTAAATATTAATGAGAACCAAATATATTCAGATACTTCATGCACATCATGTATGTGAAAACATTATTGCTTGATCTAAATAATACAGTCAGATGATGAATACAAGATCCATTAAGAACTAAAGCTAACTCAGGAATATAGAAGTTGGCTATATTTACTAATACAATATTTGCAAAATTTATAAAGAAAGTTCAGTGCTTCAAAAATTTAAGTCTACCATGTAACCAGGCAATTATGCAAAATAACATCATAACTATGTAGTATGATGGACTTGCAAGGGCTGGCGCAACATGTAATATGTTCACATTGGTGCAATAGGACTGTGTATTTGTTAATATGATTTATTGGGTTAGGGATTTTCTGTCTTCACTATGAGTTGTATTGTGTTGGGGGTGTGTGCACTAAGGGAGGTTCAACCAATCTCATTGTACACATGTTGTGCACTGACAATAAAAGGTTTGAATTGAATTATGCTTACTGACCATGAGTAATTTTCTCCCTTCCTATACAAACACAACCCAATACACATTAATAAAATCAAAACATACCTTTATTTGTACTAGGAAGTCCCGAAGGTGTTCCTTGAAAGCAGGAATATCCTGATTTAAACTGAAGAGTCCTGTTACAAACAGTTTAACCTGTGCACTAACACAAAAGAAAAAGTCAAAGGAATTAGTTTATATGACGGCTGCGTGCATATAAATTCTAACTTGTGTTTGGAAATTGAGCACTTACTCTTGTAGATGAGGAAATGCAGATTTAAGAAGATTAGCAACATACTCCTGAATAAACATTTGGTTGTTTACTGGATTTCCAGGGTTTAAAGGAGTACTTATTTTTCCTTCTTCTACTAAGTTGAACATGTATGCAAGAATTGATGCATGCATCGTCAAACCTGGTTAGAATATACAAATTAAAGTTAATATATGTAACTGATGTAGGTTCTACTTGTAGTGGAATTTTTCCCACCTCAGGATTCAATTCTTACCAGCAGTATGAGATGTGTCTGTTACAACAGAAAAAATGTGCTGAAGAATGTCACAGAAATAAGTTTGATAAAAGCTCTGGGCAGCAGCTTCTTCTTGTGCAACATTTTGTAAAAGTGTATAAAGGATTTGAAGGCCTGGAAAAAAACACAAAGCAAAGTCATTCTAAAATATTAATGTTTGTTGATAATTACATTTTGACAATATTTGAACAGATAAGAGACTGTAAAAAAGTTGCATATCTACATGCTTCTAAATCAAGATCATTTAGATTAGGATAAAGCATATTTACCTGTATCTGCAACATTTCTCATTGTATGCTTGAAAGCCCAAATGATAGAATCCAATACTAGCTTGAACTGTGCAGGTGGAATGGCCAGGAACGCTGGAAAGCAATGGGAGTTTACTGCTTGTAGTAATAAAAAAAAGTTTGTTCTGTGTTCAGGGTACTCTTCAAAGTCCTAGGGGAAAAGACAAATTTTTACATGCAATTCCAGAAACTTCCTTACTTGTAAACAAATAGCTTCTTCATCTTATGACATGGTTGAAGTACACAAGTCAAATTTTCAAATGCTTCTCCAGAGAAATAGACCAGACCTGATTCCCAGACCAGGGTAGAAAAACATATCACGCTCCAAAACACGTAAAAAACAAGTACCAATTTTCAAAATGGAATTAAATGCCTTTCTTCCTAAGAAATTGGTATAGGTAATCCTCAATTTATGACCAGAATTGAGCCCAAACTTTCTGTTGCTAAGTAAGACAGTTATGTGAATTCTGCCCCTTTTACAACCTTGTTTGCCAAAATTGTTAACTGAATCACTGCAGTTGATAAGTTAGTAACACTGTTAAGTGAATCTGGTTTCTCCATTGACTTTGCTTTTCAAAAGCTCACAAAGAGTGATCACATGGCCATGGGACATTGTAACTGTTGTAAATATGAGCCACTTGCCTAGTGTCCGGATTTTGATCACATAACCATGGGGATGCTGCAATGCTAGTGTGAAAAACTGTCATAAATCCCTTTTTTAAAGTGCCGTTGTAACTTCAGTCACTAAATGAATGGTTCTCTAATATTCAGGGAATATGAAATCAATATAAGTAAAGGTTCCCCTCATACATATGTGCTAGTCGTTCCTGACTCTAGGGGGTGGTGCTCCACTCCGTTTCAAAGCCGAAGAGCTAGCGCTGTCCAAAGACATCTCCATGGTCACGTGGCCGGCATGACTAAACACTGAAGGCGCAGGGAATGCTGTTACCTTGCCACCAAAGGTGGACCCTATTTTTCTACTTGCATTTTTACATGCTCTCAAATTGCTAGGTTGGCAGAAGCTGGGACAAGTAACGGGAGCTCACTCCATTACGCAGTGCTAGGGATTCGAACCGCCGAAATGATCAACAAGCTCAGCGTCTTAGCCACTGAGCCACCATGTCCCACATCAATATATATTTCAATATACATTTCTAAATATAAATAAAATCAATATACATTTGTGGAATTCAAAAAGTGTCATACCACATTGACTTTCTGAACCACACAACCACACAAATAAATAATATTCCTGAAGTATCTATCTGTGCCTAAGATAGCTTTTGCAAGTGAATTGGAAAGCTGTTGAAGTAGCTATTCTCAAATATATTCCCAAGTCTTGAAAGGTTTTTGCAGTTCTAAAATCCTGTATAAAGTAAAATTCATTGCTCTTGTGCATTCCAATTATTCTAGTTCTTCTCTTATAAGCAGAGATTAGGGCAGGAAATGATAGCAGTATTTATCTTTTCTCTTTAACTTCAATGTGAAGGCAGAGTGAAGCCTATGGTCATGATTTATTTGAAAAATGCTTAAGATATAAGGAAAGTTGTCTTAGCTACAAAATCCACCTCGTCAAGATAATCACCTTTAAGAATATTGTCACTGGCATTAGACATTTGAAGGATAAGCTAATTGCTGGTTCAAATAGCAAAGCTGTGAGTCCTACCAATTTAGATTCCAGTTAGACCATCTAGCAACCCTTATTCAGTTTATACAGGTAGTTCTCAACTTACAATCATTCATGTATCAGCTGTTCACAGTTACAGTGGCACTGAAAAATTTAACATACAACTAGTCCTCACTTTTACGAGCGTCAGTGTCTCCATGGTAAAAATTTGGGTGCTTTGCAATTGGGTGTTTCAGCATTTTCACATAATTACCATTTGCTACCTTCCAAGGAGGCTTCTGACAGGCAAAGTAAATAGGGGAAACTAAACAACCGCAATGATCTGTCTAACAACTGCAGCAAAAAGGTAATGAAGCTGGGCACAATTCACTTAACTGCATCACTTATCAACAGAGGTTCTGGTTCCAACTATGGATACTGACTACCTGTAATAAATTCTATTGTAATCTGAGCAGAAAATTCACTGTTTACCCTTTACATCTGTGGTAGAAGGTAGTCTGGATTCCCAGGAGCAGAGGGCAAAGAGGCAACCAAGCATGGAAAGTTTGGTCAGGAAAAAATTGCCTGCAGTAAATAAAAGTACTGACCCTAGATCTAAATCTAAATCAGGCCAGGTCTGGCTTGTACTTGAAGACCAATGAAGTACTCTTATGCTGTAGATTACACTGAAGAATTTCTGAAAAATTCCATAAAAAGATAATGACAGAATATATGGGTAGCCCTTGACTTATAACCTCAACCCGAACCAGAACAGGAATTTTGGTTATGAATCATTGCAGGTCATAACTTGGGGCACCAAGTGATTACTATTATAGTTGGTTCTGCCATCACACTATTAAAAACTGTGGGAAATGAGCCTATTTAGAAATAAATTTGGAAAACAATAAAACCAATACAGAATTCCAGCTCCGCTACAAAAAAGCAAACCATTTCCTTTACTGAAAATCAGTCAAACCAGTGTTTATAAGCTCTCTCCCTATTTTTAAATGTTTAAAAGTCATGAATTACCTTATTAATCATATTCAATGTGCATTCAAAGACAGCATCAAATATCTGAGGTATTTCAGCAGTAATGTGACCCCCCAATTTGTTTACTATGATAGCCATTGTACTAAGCACTTCTGGCTCTCTGGCAGCTGGAACATTCCTCTGGTAATCAATAAGAACTGCATCCAGCAAAGGTGGAACAAAGTTTTCAGCTACCTAGAAAAAAAAATCAACAAAGAGGATTAACCCAATAATTCCTACAGTTTGACCAAATGTGTTAAATCATACAAAAATATTGAGAAAAAATATGCCAAAATGATTTAAGTAATGAACTGTTTCAGACAAATTTCTATTTCTCACCTCCATTTGCTTTATTTCTGAGGGTCTTATTTTTTAAACAAAATTGGGAAAACAAAATAAACTTTAATGGTCTAAAATCAAGATAACTCCTCCCCCATCAGTAAAACATCATAAAGGCAGTTGTAATATTTGTTCTCAGCAGGGGAAGATGGTGAGACAATAAAGGAAAAAAAGTGTTCTAAGATCCAAACAAAGCAGCACAACTGGGAACATTCTGTTGGAATGTTTTGAGTGAGTTATGTGTTCCAATAGAATAAACATGGAAATATTTTAAAAGTTGATATGCAGATGAGACTAGCTAGCCTTTTGTTTTCCATACCAGGACTACAGCAGTTGGTGAAGTGCTGAATACTACCATATCTCATTTATTTATTTGGCTTTAACTGTACTTAAACATGTTTTCAGAAATAATTCCCTTGTTAATTAAAAAAAAAAGTTTAGACTACTACCCATCTGGTTTTAGTGTCTGGTACTACTGCAACTCTAGTATCTAACATTTGAAGGGGGTTCCCAAGGTCAAGGTAAATCCCTTACTAGGGTTAATGTTAAGTCAAGATTGTATATGTGATGCAAATTCATCCTCTATGTTTTAGTAGTTTATTATGGTTGTTGCACTTACCATCTGAGGATCATTAGATCTGCTCACCCAACCAGAAATGAGTTTTAAAGTTTCCCTTTTTACTGTTCTCATACTTCTAATCAGAGGTTGCTTTGTTACCATTTCACCTGGAAAGAGTTTTAAGGTCAATTACAAATCAAGAAGGAGCAAATTGATTTAGAAAGTTTTAGCCCAGCTTTTAAAAAACCAACAAATTAAGGAATATGAAAGAAAATCCAGAACAAACAATAATTATTAAATGCTATTCAAATTCAATATGCTGTATCAGAAGGGTTACAAAATCTTCCTATATATAGTAACCTTTCTATAAAGACAGAAAATACCAAAAATCTACATGATACCTTGGATCTGCTAAATGTGTAGATTATATTGGCAGAACACAGGTAATCCAGGCCTTGATCTCTAAAGTGTGATTACCAAACAAGCAATCTCATATTTTTATAGTTACAGAAAATCTATAGCAGATTATTATCACATGTACATTCTGATTGAAATGATTCTGGATTACATCCTTCTCTCATGTGCCATGTAACTCTGTTCCATCTCTATCACTAGAAGTATTTGTATGCATTGACTCTAGCTATGATTAAGTACATGAGTTGAAAAGCTTTGTGCTGGGGTCTTGGAGAACTAAAATGGTTGCTAGACTTATTTTTTTTTACTTTCAAAGGGGGATGGAAGGGGAAGATTATTTAAATAATGTAAGTTCAATTTCGTTTTATTTTGGGTCCACTCATAGGTTTTTGAAATGAGGCCCAGGTTTGCTGTAAGTCCAGAAAAAAATTGTTTCCACTTTTTTATGCTCAAATGAGCTTGGTTGCTTCAAACTTAACCCAGGGTTTTATTGTTAGGATAAAGTACTATTTTCAATGAAGAAATTATGCTGATGTAACCTAAGTTACCAAAATACGATTTTATATTTAGCATTTATCTTTACACTACTATGTATGAAGCTATTTAGGTTCTGTAACAATTCATCTGGTGGGATCATACTCGTCAATAAAGCTTATTCACCCATCACAAATTAAGCAGACCATACCCACAATACAATCCACTTTTAAACTCGTTCTTATTACCTTTACTCAATCATCCCGTTATTTGTTTTAGATTCCTCTTCTACATTACAGTCTAGTTCATTTGTTTGACATGATAAATAACCAAGTAAGAAGATTTAAAATATTACTGTTATTAAAGCAGTCATTCTTACCATTTGCTTGAATAGCTGCAGAAATATTTTCACTTAGGCACTTATACACATTCAGCATATCTAAGTAGATTCTTCCAAGCTGAATCACAAATGGATGTCCAACAGCTTTACATGCCCTCACATTAGTTTTCAGGATACTCCCCAACTGCTTAACTGTTTCAGAGTCTTTAAGAATATCAACATTCTGTTAAACAGAAATTTGTGCATTTAGCAAGCAAAGCAGCCCTTCATCCAATAGTATATAAAAGTTAGTATGTTTCTAGGATCAACTCAAGATGCAATTTTTGACCTTTAAAGCCCTATGCAGCATGGGACTAAATTACCCCAATTACTTCTGCCTATCCTACCAGATCCAGCAAAGGGGGCATGCTGCAGGTCCCATTGGCTAGGAAGCTCTACTCAGCTAGTCCTAGGCAGTGGGCCTTTTCTGCTGTGGCCCCTGGATTATAGAATATTATTCTCCTCAGAGTGAGGCTAACTTTATCCCTTTTAAATTTCCAGACATCGCCCAAGATCTGGTTGTGTCATCTGGCTTGGGGACCCCAGGGGACTGGTAAAATATTGTGTAATATTAGCTTTTCCCTAGTATTTTTTATTTTTGTACTTTTATAATTTAAATTTTTTAGTAATAATAATACTTGTTTGCATATATGGTTTTTAGTTTTGATGTACACCATTCAGAGTAACTTGTTTGTGAGATGGTTGGCCATTTAAATATGACAAATAGGTAAAAAAATAATCTTGAATACAACAGTTCCATTTCATTTTGTACACAGACAAAAACACTTGTAACGTATGTATTTTAGTACAGAGATGAACCACCCAATATTAATTATTTAATGCATGGAATAGTGCACAATACACAATAATAAAACAATTCCCATAAAATACTTGTTCACCAAATTTTCTTGAAAGCAAGACAAATCACACCCAACTTAATCTTCACAAGAAATCAAGGTTTTCTGAAATTATAATCATGCCCGCAAGGAGTATACATATTATGAAATCTTACTTTTGTAGCTTGTTGAATAATGCTGTCCCATACTTGATTAGGGAGTAACATATATTTCTCTATCAAATGCTCTTGTACTGTCTGGTCAGTCTGAGCACCAATCATATATCCAACTGCTTCATAAAAAGTATGCACCTAATTGAAGAAAAAGTATACTTAAAATATGTAATTGAATAATTTGGAACTCAGTAGTAATTTCACTAAAATCGTTCAGCTGTAAATTTCAAATCTTACATTTCTTTTTTGTTTTAAAATCTTTAGATTTCTATGGATGCAATTTACTGTTCAGTAAAGAATAGATCCAAAAAGTATATTTTAGATAAAAAAGAACAGCTTTATTGATGCACATGTTTGCACATTCCCTTATTTTAGATGTTTTTGCAATATTATAAGTTACCTGCTGTGGCTGAAGATCACAAATAATTGTGTTAATATTGTTCAGGATCTCATCAATGAATGGCATTACTTCTCCAACTTGAACTTGAACAAAGTGCCTTCGACATTTTTGTGCTATTTTTATAAAAGTATCACAAGCCATGTCCTGGACCCCATCATGAGTTTCTAAAGAGAAAAATTAGAAATAGTTGCCGATATAAGAATGTTTTGTGAAGCTATTTCCCAATTGTTTATATATCCATCTATTATATTTAATAGAAAAGCAGTAACTGTTGCTAGTTTTAACATTATTATTGCACAATCCAATTAAATTCCAGATACGTTACCATGCATAAATTCAAATAGCTTGTTGACAACAGTCTTCAGAAATTTCCAGTGGGCTCTCAAAAATCTTGGATATTGTCCTACTATGTACATTATATTTGATGCAATAATAGCTTTATTATCTTTTCCTCTTTTTTGCTCACAGAGTCCAAGAAGATCCTATAGAAACACAAGGTTCGTAAAAACTTCCATTTTTATTTATGATACAAAATTTAGAGGAGCATTGCAGAAAAATAAAATAAAAAATAAGGTAAAATAAGTGAAATCAAATGCTTGTAAAAAAAAAGCCATGACCTCGTCTTGTAATAAATGCTGTAATTATGCAAAACATGAGGACATTTTTCTTCATACCCTGAGCCAGTTAATGTAGCACTAACAAAGAATATATAGTAAGACAAATCGTCTCCTGAGTGAACTAGTAGTAGAAGTCCATCATAATGAAAACTTCATTAATATACCCATTAACTAACTGAAGATTTCAGTCATAATAAAAGATACACCAGTGAAAACACACCAATAAAACACTGCAGTAAACACATTCAACTGAACCTAATATACCAGCTTTATCATAAAAAGATGCTTGAATAAAAATGTTCTTGCTTCCTAGAAGAAT
Organism: Pseudoxenodon macrops; assembly: GCA_032467955.1. Taxonomy (NCBI): domain Eukaryota; kingdom Metazoa; phylum Chordata; class Lepidosauria; order Squamata; family Pseudoxenodontidae; genus Pseudoxenodon; species Pseudoxenodon macrops. The sequence goes on along the minus strand of JANHFT010000786.1, from coordinate 54,262 downwards.
AGCAAAGACCAAGCCTCACAAACTGTCCAAAGACTTAAGAGCAGCCATAAAAATGACTCTCCCAGTTTTGTTCTCATCAAGTGAACCAGTCCTGCTTGAAAAGTTTAATAGAGAATATGTAATTTCAAGTAGCTTGTGTCTGAATAATGAATACGGAATGAAGGAAATTTTTAGAAGGCTATCCTAGCTTAGTTGCTATGTTGTTTAGTGGCTGTTCATAAATAAGATGGTTTTTAAAAAAACATCCAAATAATATGCACTATTTGTGCCTGAGAATATCACTGCCACTGCTGCATGAGACAACTTTACCTCAGTGAGATGGCTGTAACCAGTGAACTTTGCAAAATCTCTATCAGTCACATAATTTGCTTAGCCATTATTTCGCTTCCAATTCAAGGAACTAAATGCAGTGGCTAAATGAGGAGGGGGTGTATTTGGACTTGAAGGAATTCAAAATGCCAGTGAAGTTGTAATATTGGTGTTTGACTTCCATGAAAACAATACCAACCTTTTCAGAATTTAAACCTTATTAGAAGTTCAATGTTTCCTGATATATAGTATTTGCAAAATTGTCTTACGAGGTTAATTTTCTTTTTACGAAAGTTAAAATTCCCTGAGAAACTACTAAACACTGTATATATTACTATACCTTTATTACTGTTACAAGAAACCTCTTCTCATCTTCTTCATGCATTGCTCCGCTTATTGAACCTATAGCCCAACACAGGGTATTGAGATTTTTCCATGACCATTCAGTACCATTTACTTGATTGTGAAGCTTCTCTGTCATTATTCGTTCAGTATCTGCATAATCCAGATGAGTAAGATAAACTGGAAGAAATAATTTAAGTAAGTTGATATTACCAGGAATTCAAAATATCATTCTCCACTAACATTTAATGAAGGGCTAGAGTGAATGATAAAATTTGCTAGTTTTTTTCAGAGTTGATGGAGACCAATGCAAACTATAACCAATGACCTTAATAAAAATTATAAGCACCTGCAACAAAAGAACCAATCTACAGAATCATGGCTAAAATAAATTTTCTTATGAAAATAATATAACCTATACTCTGGCTTTGCTTGTGGCTGTCAACGGAAAAACAATTTATCCCCTCCTATCAACTGTAATAGTATAAATTTTCACATTTTAGTTTTGGGGATTTTTTTCTTAACAAAGCAGAATTAAAGGTAATAATCATGCAAATATAATTTACCTAGTGTTTCTCTCATGTTCTTGTACAAGTTGATAGAGTCTGTATCTTTCATAAATTCTCGAACAACTTCTCCTTGATCATTTTCTACAACAAGTACTTCTTCTGGTTTTGCCATGCGGCTAACCATCAATAATCGCACCTATACATTAGATATATTTTAAAAACTTAGTATGTAAATAAGATTTTTCACATCACTGTTTAACTGATACCCATACAGCTGGAATCCTTAACATTTACCAGAGGGTGGCTGTGTACCTCTGACTATCACACTTACAACCCCATCAGGTTCTCTTTTCCACCTCATCTTTAAATGTTATTGTTTTCAAACATTTATACAGCTATCAAACTTAAACATGACTCTGGGCAGTGCACAGAATCATTAAATAAAAATATAAAGACAAATAATGTATATCATAAAAACAAACTAAAACAATTAAATTACATTTGGAACTAAAATAGATTGTATCTTTTCAATTGGAAATTCTATGCATCTTGACTTAACTCCAGGGAAAGATCCAAGTCTTGGCTGCCTTTTAAAGGGCTATGGGGTTGTGGCCAACTATAGTATTGGGGGGACGTGACGACTGAGTGTAACTGTTCCAAAGGAAAAGGGCTACCAATGCCCCCCCCTGTATCTCACAGGTGACATTGCTTCAAAGAAGAGTATATCTTTTCTTTTGGAGTATATGAGATGGACAGATATGCTTGAGAAGGCAACCTAACAAATAAACCAGTCCATTGCCATGCAGGACTTTATAGGCGATAATCAGCATCCTGAATTGAACCTGGAAGCTCTATGTAGGGAGGCAGTATAGCTTGTAGAGTAGAAGTGTTACATATGTGTAATAATGAAATCCCATAACTACCTACACTACTGCATTCTGAAACAACTGAAACTTGTCTGGTTTTCAAGGACAGCCTCATATAGAGTATGTTGCAATAATCCAATTGAGAAGTGACTAAAGTTTGAATTACCATGAGCAGGTCCTCCCAATTCAGGAAAAATGTAATTAGCACAGTTGTATAAAGGGGTTTCCCTGATCACAGCATCACCAGCTCTTCAAGTAAGAGTTAGGAATCCAGAAGCACCCCCAAATTGTACACAATATCCAAGAGGAGTAGCAAATCACCATCTAGTCCAAGATAACATATCTCCAGGAACTCAAAGCTACTAAGACATAGCAGGGTACTGCAGTAAACTCTGTCATACTTACAGAAAATATAAATAAACTGGAGATTACAATTACCTTAGACAGCACAGGCAAATAAAGTTGTCTCCGGGGAGGAACATCAAAATGCTGAGTTCCTGATAGCAATGGAGAAGCTGATGTTGAAAATGGACTCTCTCTATATAATTCAGCAGCCAGATGATTCCAATACTCTAGACAAATCTTGAAGATTTCAGTTTCTTCTACTTCAGATACCAGCAACATGTAATGGAGAGCCTAATATAAATTTATTTTGGAGCTTAATTAATAAACGGTTTAGAAATTGCTCAAAGATTATTCCAAAATATCCCTTAAATGAAGTAGTTATTAAGTAGTCGCTCTGAAATTATATCTACAACCCTCTGCAAAAAGAAAATTTAAAAATTGCTGAAATCAAGTACATTAAAATCTCATAGAATTCCAGCATTTAATATTTTTCATTTTGTCATTTAAGTTATTGCATGAAATTGTAAATCACCATAGATGAGGGGAGTGAATAGAAAAGGCTGTTTCTGCTCTAATCTGTCTATATTTACATTTTCAAAAACTTCCATCCATTCATCGAAAAAAGTAGCAAATAGTTTATCCACACTGATCACTACAACAGAAAAAAAAAGGACATGGAACATGTTCAGGTGAAATAATTCATAAATCAGGGCAACCAGTTTCATTCATCCATTCAACCAAGTTACTTATAAGCTGCCTAATCATACTGGTTCGGACCGGTTCTACTGAGTAGGTAGTAGGCCGCTGGTGACGTCACAGAGCTGGTTCTGCTGCTCCGTGGACGCCATCTTTTTTTGGAATTTTTTTTCTTGGGAAAACAATTTTTCTTGATTTTTCTTCTGTGCATGCGCAGAAGCTGAGTTTCTGGCACTGTGCATGCGTCGCCATTGTGTTTTTGGCCTTTTTTTTGGGAATTTTGGGGCTTTTTTCTACTGCGCACGCGCACACGGTGTGCGACTACGGCATGCCTGCGCAACACAGGAGGCAGCAAACCGCTGGCGAGATAAGTTAGAACCCACCCCTGGCCTCTAGGTAATGTGCAACATTAAATGAATGCAATTTAAAACAACAGACAAGGGAAAAAGTAATACAAGAAATACGGACGCATGTTGGGGAAACAAAACAACTCCACAATCAACCAAAATTAAGACAATACTTGAAGAGTGTCCACAAATCAATCTACTCCAAAATCAATGCAAATTTTGTGAAGAATGCTATTATCATTCTTGTGCAGAGGGAGTCACAAAGCAGATTCTTCTCTGAAGTCCCATATGACATCACTTAATTGGAGAATGGCAATACTGTAAGTTTCTAGGCCCCAAGTCATACAAATAACAGCCAATATCACGAACTGCAATCAGAAACCAGCAGGTAACCAGAGTCGAGACTCTACATACCACTGCAGTGGGATGTAAATGTGATATATAAATACAATAAATACATTTGTGCCACTGCATTTTGGACTAAGCTCTTGTTTCCATGTGCAACCCCATGTAGAGTAGCCCAAGTGAGAGGTGACTAAGTCATGAGTGACTTAGTGGAGGACATCCTGATTATGCACCAGATGCATCTACGCAAACATAGATGCATCATAGTTCAAGCTATGGTTTCAGTTGCTTGTTGATTAAAGGCAACATGAGGACTCACAAATTATGCACAAATTTGTATAGGAAAGTGCATTTCCTAGTGAATTTCCAGAAATATAGAGTGCTTGAATCCAAAATAATTTGCTTTTGTCAGTGTTAGTTTTTTCCTCTCCATAATCTAATAGCCACCTACAGTGTTTCCCAGAAAATAAGACCTGGTCTTATATTTTTTAAAATAAGCACTAGTGCTTTGGGGAAACAAAGTTTGAAGATGATCAGTCCGACTGGGTGCCCCACTCCTGGCGTGTGCACAAGAGGTGACAAGTGTGCGGGGACTAACAGTATCTGGCAGCAGTTGCAGCCCGCCGGTTCCTTGGTCAGCGGACTCTGGGGTTGCGCAGCTCATGCAGCGCAGGTGAGTTGATTCCCTGTCCAAGCAGCATATGTAAAGAGGCGCAGGAGGTAGAAGTACACAATCCGGACGCGTCATGGGAAAGCTGAATCAATGGTATGGACTTTGCATGGTGGCACTGGCAGCAGATGGAGGCAGAGATGGGGTGGAAGGTAGACGATCTTGACGTGCCACAGGCAAGCCGAGACGCGAAGACGAGCCTCCCGTGGCCACCTGCCTATTCCGGCCCACTGACTCACGGCTTTCATGTAGCCTGTGCAGCACATCTGGATTGCCTGCCTTCCCCCGCACCTCTGCCTGCCTGTTGCCGGTGCCATTGCATGAAAACAAGCCTCCCCACAGCCGGCCAGGACTGAGAGTATCAAAACCAGATAAATGAGATATGGTCAGGAGTTACGTCTCCCTTATCTGAGCCCACAAGAAGCATTTGCAAGCATAATCAATACTACCAGTTGCTTATAGCCCTATCACTCCCAATGTGCCGTCCCAGATTTTGCCTTTAAAATTTGAAAGCAAAATGGCTTTTGTGCAATTTTCATATCTTTTCCTGCAAACTTCTAAGTTCTTATACTATGAAGTTAAACACATGGTTTTCATCTCAGGATAGCCCACCTCCCACTTCCAAATTGCCAATCAATCAAAAACCTTAACTGTTCATCTGTATTACTTTACCATGACCTATGAAACACTCAGAGATAAAAATAGTTTTTTAAAAAGAAAAAGGTGACAGCCAGATTAAAAAAAAAAAGAAGTTTACAATTTCTTATGCAGTTACAGTATCTGCACTGATTGGGTAGAAGATAAATATCTGGATTGGAACAATTGCCAAGTTGACAGAAGAATACTTGAGGCATTGATTTATTAGATTTCCTACTCACAGTTGGACTGCCATCATGTTTGATTCCCAGCTTTCAATATACTTTTAATCAAACTTATGAGATATAGAGATAAACTAAAATGGAATAGAAATAAACAACCAGGTCTATTTTACATCTTGTCATCAAACCAAGACTTGGTATTCTCCAAAGAAAGTCCAGTGCCTCTTGCGTGACAGGACCAAGGCCTTTGGGTGATGGGGCAAGATACAGTATTGCCAGAGCTAGTCTGAAGAAAGATATTCGGAAGGCCAAGACTGATAAGAGGAAGATTGAGGATAATTTTTTTAGTAATAGCATGAGGTAGGTGTAGCGAGGGATTCAACAAATTACCAACCATCAACCACCCAATGTCATCCCTGCTGAGGGGGATGCTTCGTTGGCAGAGGAGCTGAATCATTTATTTGCTCGCTTTGAAGTGGAGACATCAGAGACAGATAAAATACAACCACAAGCCCATTGTAGCGGAACAGGAGGTAAGAAGCATTCTGAGGGCTGTGGACCTTAGAAAGGCTGCCAGTCCTGACAGTATCTCTGACCAAGTGCTTAAAAACTGTGCTGGTCAGTTGGCTGGAGTCTTTACCAGAATCTTCAATCAGTCTTTATCCCAGTCCACTATTCCATCTTGTTTGAAGGCTTCCACCATTTTACCACTGCCAAATAAGTTTCCTATCGAGAACCTCAACTATTACAGATCAGTGGCACTCGCTCCTATCATCATAAAGTGCTTTGAGAAATTGGTCTGCCGGCACATCATTTCTGGTGTTCCGCATAGATTTGATAAACATCAGTTTGCATACAGAAGAAATAGATCTGCAGAGGATGCTACAGCCATCACTCTTCACATTGCTCTGACTCATTGGAACATCCGGGGGGTTATGTGAGGATGCTTTTTGTAGATTTTAGTTCTGCATTTAACACAATACTTCCACTTAGAATAGTGTCTAAATGTATGGATCTTGGACTTTCTTATTCAATCTGCCTATGGATTATGGATTTCCTGTTTGGCCGCTCTCAGAGGGTCAGATTAGGTAATCATATCTCTTCATCCCTTAACACTGGTATACCACAGGGTTGCATGTTGAGTACCTTACTCTATACCAGTGATGGCGAACCTTTTCCCCCTTGCGTGCAGGATTTGCCTGCTGGGTCGTTTTAAACCCTCTGTAGCCTTCAGGTGAGCGTCCTGAAGGCTCCGGAGGGGAAAAAACGACCCAACAGGCACACCGG
>JANHFT010000786.1:31907-47628 GCA_032467955.1 Pseudoxenodon macrops | reverse complement strand
ACCCCAGGACACTGCAACTGTCACAAATACAAATAATTGCCAAGCAACTGAATTTTGATTATGTGACCATTGAAATGCTATAACTGTCATAAGTGTGAAAAACAGTCATTAGTCACTTTTTCCAGAGCCGTTGTAACTTTGAACGGTCACTAAATGAATTGTTGTAAATTGAGGACTACCTGTAGTTAAGTATGTTAATGAGGATTAGTGAAGCTGATATGAAATCTGCTTTTTTCCAATATAAAACCATATGCATTAAAATTAAAAATATCTAAATAGATATTCTATATGATTACTATTCTTACCACAAACATAGGGTTTAGCTATTTTAATTTCCTCAATTTCATATTAAAAATGTGTAATTTGATTAGCAGAACAAAAATGAGGACATCTGCAACATTGCCTTTTTTGGCAGAAGATTCCTAGACAGTATGACTTTACGAGGATACAAAAAAGGAAAAACAAAAAAGGCAGAATTTATTTATATTCTGCATTTCGGTACCTAAGACACTTTAGAAGTTAAAAGGTGGTGTTGTAAACAGAAGACAACACACTAAAGCAATACAAGAAATCTGAGAGGGGAAACAAGTATTGATGTTTATTGTACTTACTGCAGATACTATCTTAATTTCATATAAAATTCTGAAACTGGAATTTTAAAGCTTAATATCAAAACCTGAAATATCTAAATTTGCTTTGTGGATAACTAATAAAAATAGGTATCAACTTCCTAGAAGAATGTACAAAATTATGTACACTAACCTGCCCTACAGAGTTAATTGTTCTGCCAAGCCATCGCTACCTTTTATTTAATAATTATATTAAAGGTTATTTCTTACCCTAATTTTATCCACAGAATTCTACAAGGTTCTAAATTCAGGCGCAAAAAGATATTTAAGGTCACCTGCATATTCAACACTTGTCTATCATTCCTTAAATGAAGCATGTATTTTCTTGGGATAATATAACAAGTGTAAAATGTTTAAGGAGCTGCAGAAATATGTTATGTGGTCACACTCATGCACTCCAAATCAGTTTTTTACCTTTGTATCTGTATAGCCCTAGTTTTAGACTGTTAATATAGAAAACTCAGGGAATCATGGTAATTTTTTACCAAACAAAAATTGTCACGCAATAGACTATAATGTTGTATAATAAATATAAAAAAACTATATAATCATAGCATCCACTCAACCACTTCAACTGTGCAAAATCTGAATGTTCTGGAGTCCTTTGTCAAAGGAGCTTGGAAACCAGAATGGGACTGTTCTCCTCATACGCTTGGCCATGCCTACGACATAGGAGATAGTGGTTCCTATAGCCCATATCTCCTTTTTGCTGAAATATTTCCAACTCACCTGTAAAGCTCAAAACCTCTCCTTCCTACCCAGCACCTTTTGCTGTTTAGACTGCAAATGTCTCATAATCATAAGTCACATGGTGGTCATATAATCAATGCCCATCTCCTTCCTCTTACAAACATGGTTGGAAGACGTGTGGTCCACAATCAATTTAAAATTAATGCCTTTTACTTGTCATTTCCCTTGGACTACCACCAGATATTAAAAAGCAATATTTTGGCATTCTGGTAAATAAAATGCAAACATAATAGAACATGCAGACTGAACTCTCAGCAATCCTAATACCTCTAGTGATTTAACTGTAACTTCAAATCCCGGCAATGTATTCTTCTAAAGTTATGCACTGGAATCTAGTGGTTTGATAAATTTATTCAACTGGTTGTACTTCAATATAATCTCTATCAACTGCAACTTTTCCAGGTTTCAGAGAGGAAACTTTCCAAACCACACTTCCTACATGTAAAGACTGTGCATCACTGGCTTATCATTCCTTCTGTAAAATACAAGGACTTTGGATCAGTAGTTTTAGTTGACTAAACCTTAGCTATACTATTTGTAAGTATACAGAACCATGACTATCTGACCAGCAGATTTCATTTTGAACAAAGGACATTCCCATATCTTTCTGACAAGATGCAAGATTTTAACATTTGCTGAAGTTCTTCCCAAGTTCTATGTAGCTATAATTGAATGATGTTAGTATTGGACACACAAGGAACATATAAATTGTAGGTATATTTATTGTCCCCAAACAGAACAACAAACTTTCATCTGCTGGATATTCTCTGCATTAAAAAGTATGTATAATCTATATTATATACAAGTCTTCATTATTATTATTCTAAACATAAAATGTTTTCATCCTGCCTTTGTTATTTTTATAATTAATTTAAGGCAGTGAACATATCTAGTATTCCTTCCTTCAAAGCCATTCAGCTATCTTTCATACCTAAAATAAACCCAGAACTTTCAGTTTCTTAGTATCTACAATCGCCAGACCAAACTGGTCCTCTATTTTCTATTTATCTCTTCAGTAATAATTATGTTCATATGAAGTATTTACATACGTAAATGAATAACACATAAAAAGTTTCAAAAAGTCCATTTCCAGATTACAGCACATATCTTGTCTTAAGTCTGTACCAAGGGTGTCAAACTCACATCGTCATGGCAGTGTCATGTGACCCCCACCCCTTTCACTAACCAGGCATGGATGTGGCCAGTACGTGATGCATCTAGCCCTCAAGCCAGAAGTTTTACAGCCCTGGTTTATACTATAAACTCAATATTCTATTTAGTGTTATCAGTTGAATTCAGTTTTTATGTAAGGACATTAGCTAATCAGTGTTCATTGTGGAATCTCTTCCACTAGCTTGCAGGAGCTAGTATAGTACTTTAATGTAGATATTTAAATCAGCCCCAGTCCTTCTGCTCTAACTTCAATTAATCAAGTCAGACTAAATGCCAAAAATTGATATTATATGCAAGATAGCAGACAGGTTTTTTTGTATAGTACTGAAGTCAGCTCATTTAATATAAGCAGTCAATATAGGAACCTCCTGCTTAACAAGAACCCCTTAAATATTCTGCAAATATAAACTTTACCTTTTCCATAACTTAAAGGGCAACACTAGGATATGGTGGCTTAACAATTTAAGATATTTTGGAGGGATTGCTGGCTTGTGTCTCCAAAGCAATGGAAAATATGTGGCTCAGTTTTAATCAAGACTTTTTTTTACACACCAGTAATTTCTAAAGCAACTATTCTTGACATTTCTCTTACAGATTCATTTGTCAGTGTTAAACAGTTGTTTTAACATAGGAGATGGTATGATGTAAACAAATGTTCCACTGAGGACAGGTGAGGGAGAAAAGAAGAATGAAATCAATCATTATCATTTACCACATGCTTTACAAGTAGACCTGGAAGTTGCTTATCACAAATGCAAATGGCAACTAGCTAATGAGGGAGTAATAGGTATGAATATTCTCATTAGATTAGATTGAGTAACAATACTCATTTGAACTCTTATGTTTTTTAGACAAATTGGAACTCAGAAGCAACACTAAACTTTGTAAGTACTGTATTTTTCGGAGTAAGAGACACTTTCCCCCCCAAAAGAGGATGAAAACTTGGGCGTTTCTTATACACTGAATGTAGCCCCACCTAGCCACCCCTACCCTTTGGCCTCTGCCTCCCAGCAATTTGCCTCCTTGCAGCAAACAGCGCAGAGTCTGATTAGCACAAGCAACCGATTATGGCCTCCTGAACATCAGCTGATTCAGGCTGCAGGCAGGCGGCATGTGCTAAAACTAAAACTGCAAGAAGGCAAATTGCTGAGAGGTAGAGGCAGATTTTTATTTTCTTATGCTAATCAGGCTGTGCTGAAACGGTCTGTTGTTTGCTGCAAGGAGGTAAGTCAATAACTATAAATGCCTATAGAATGTTCAAATTCAGACTTATTTTTTAAAGACTGCTTTATTATTGTTCTAGACAACTTAACAATGAAGCAGCTTTTTAAAATAAATGCTTGAACTGAAGAGGCCCAGTGCTATTGTATCTTCTTTTAAATAGTAAAGAATAATGTATATTTCCAGAAAGCCACATCAATTTTAACAACATCTGTACAAGTATAGTCTGAATTGTAAGAGTGTCCTGTTGTAGTATTAAAATAAGGCAGCTGAGTTAGACCCTGACTTAGTCATGTTTTGAGTAGATCTATTTAAATAATTAGGAGGAGTTAGTGTGACTACCTTTAAGAAAACTTTCTGGCATTAATATACTGTCAGAATGTACATTTATCCAATTCTTTGCTTTTTCTACACTGGATCAGGCACACAGTAAACAGTGCATATGATCTGTACTGTTTGCTGGGAGGCAAATTGTTGGGAGGTAGAGGCAGATTTTTTTTCCTTCCCCAAAAGCTAGGTGTGTCTTATACTATGGAGTGTCTTATATTTCGAAAAATACGGTAACTGCTTTATTCCAATTAACATTCTTAATCTGGCATTATATTATTATAGATTCCTGTCATTTAATGCATTGAAAGTAGCTAGTTAGATACAACAGATCATACAAGACTAGAAAAGACTATACAATGATTAGGAAAAAAAGAGCCACGAGATCTACATTTTAAAGAACTATGTTACCAATCAATCAGAAAAAGTCTCTACCTTCACATTGGTTTCTTGGAAGGATCTTCCACCTTGTTTTTATCACAGTTTCCAAGATCTGCAGGCCATAATACTGAAAATTGGAGAAGTGAAATATGTGAATATACTGGAGTTAACAACAACTTTCAGGATTCTCATTTGAGCTGACATCATTCACACTTTATTAATATTATGTTGATCAAAAACAAATCTATCACCCATTTACTAGTTTTTCCCATGCATTTTTCCTTTGCTAGTCTAAAGCCCTGCTGTTTGGTCATGATCACACCAGAGGTGAGCAAATAAAAATGTTTTGGGAAGCCAAATTAATTATCTTTAGGGGAGGAAATCAGCAGTCAACAAAAATCATGGTCTAAATGACTGTTTATAGCTTCCAAATATACAGCCAAGTTTAGCAACTTGGATGTTTATGGGCTTTCTGTCATTTGAATTGTTAAGACTAGGACTTAACATTAAATCCAGTAACACCTTCAGGAAAATGTGCTCCCTAAGAATTAATTGGTGTGTTTCTTAAAGAACAGCAAGACAATTCAAGTTTATTTCAAGGTACAATAATCTCTCCCCTATAACAGCCATATCTATAGTTTCAATATAAACTTTTGTATTCAGTCAAAAGTTCACCATTTTCATATATACCTTGAGGTTGTTTTACCTTCCAGGTAAGCCTGCCAACACATGTTTTGAAAGCAATGCATTTGTAGGGAATGAACATTCTTCAACCCATTTTATTCCTTTTATCTCATCATAAAAATATTCAATATGACCTCTATTATAACTTGCATAGAAATATAAATATATTTAAAGAAATAGTACAAGAGAGGAGGAAAAGGGGTCAAAGAGTTGCTGATAGTGAGAAGATGGGAGGCAATACCTGAAAGGCAAAATGAGGCTTCAGTAACAAGATGGTTGGTCAAGATTTGGCCAAGAATAAAAGTTCAATACTGTTAGTGTCTATACAGAATACGGTAATTTTAATTTCAGCCAGAGGTATCATGTAAGATCATTTTAAATGAATAGCACAATGTAGACTGTCCCAAACTACACTGTGTTTCCTGCAAAAGTTTTTGAGACTTGTTTTTAGTTTTTCCTGCATTTCCCCCCTCAAAGTTTCATTCAGAATTAATAAGCTATTCTACTTCTAATGTATAGTTGTAATCTAAAGTATTATAGTTATCTATTAATGTTGGGGCAACACATTATCTATAGCAGTGGACTGTTGCTTGCTGTTTCTTCAGCAGGCCTCTCAGTTTAAAAAAAAGAAAGAAAAAACATAACTACATCTAAAACTGAACAGCAGGTTGCTTTCTTGGCAATCAGAACTGATGCCAAAGAAACAGCAAGCAAATCTCTAGCAATTTGCAAGTCTCTTATTTCTTCTTCCTATTCCACAATGCATGCAACTTCTTTGTACTGCGGCCTAAATCTTAAATGAACAAACATTTCTATAGAACAGTGCTGGCATTCATGAAATAACAGCATCCAGAGCAGCCAAAGCACCAAACATGAACAACAGAGTGTCTTGACAAGACTTCACCTGTTACGATGATTCCCTCTAATCAAAATTGTACAGTAGATACCAGTGCAATTATCTTTCTTGTTTTAATATTAGTTCCACTTCTCTTAAGACTAACTGGTTTCCAACAATAATTTCTGTCCCCGGAGAGGATACCCATCAGGGTAGCTGGTTACAGATCTAGGAGTTTCAGAAACAAGTTTTCAAATATTGACTACCACAGGGATACACAAAAAGCTGAACAGTTTTTACAGCTCAAAAGTATAGCCACCTCATTGCCACCCTGCAACAAGATCCTAGAGACACAGAATGGCAGGAAGTATTGCTTTCTTCTTACTGATACAGAAAGATGCTTAGAATATCTTATGAATAGACTTGTTTCCCAAAATTTCACCCAATCATCTGGGGCAATAAGAATGCACAAGTGTAAGGTATTATCACACTACTCCATTCCATGGAAGCTGCTTAGCAGTTATGAGTACTTATGCATATAAAGCTTGGGTGCTTAGCTAAGGCATCCTCTCAAAGTATCTACAACTGATCACTCTAACACTAAGGATTTATTTACAAGAAAATTACATTATATGCCCTTTCCCGGCTCACTTGATTAATGCAACTTTAGTTCAAATTATTCAGAAAAGCCCATAACGCTATATTTTCATGTAGCCTGGAGGATGGTCCTAGTCTCTTTCCCAAAGGTACAATTAGTTACATATATGCAAAGCAGATAGGCAAGCAGATAGGCAAGCATGTTTTTCTTTACTTGTTATGTAAGTATTTACACTTAAGTTCTAAAAATTAACAGAACTATGTTTTTTTAGTAAAAAAAACTCCAATGCCTACAAATCGCTTAAAAAAGTTCTCAGGACTACCTACAAAAAAATTATGCACATAAAATTGCTAGCTGTAAAAATACTCTACTGTATGTTTCTCCAGGTCTCAAAAACATTTTCAAAATAAATGATAACACGTAATTACAAAAGATGGGACAGAAATAGCAGATTGACAAAATAATGTATCATGATCCCCATGGCAGAAATTTTTATGGGTCACTTATTCAATGTACCAACCCATTCCCTCCCACCACCCAAGAAACCAAAACAAGGAAAAAAAGCAATTGATGAACAGAATTCAGTTAAAGGGAATCAAAAGGGTAGACCTTGTGGAGGCCTGCCGTCAAAGCCTAGCTGTGTCAGTTGCACAGGAAGACACCCCTTTTCTTCCTATTACAAGCAATCAACATAATGGAACATTATGATTAATATCAGGTAGTGTTAACAGCTTTAAGAAAAAAAATGACTGCATAAAAGCCAAATGTCATAGTGCATAAATTTAGCACCAAATCATTTGCAATTTATGTAAATTGAAGAATTCTTTACCTGTTGCTTTCTTTCTGTTCCTCTAATCATCTCATTTTTCACAAGACAAATTTGTGTTTTAAAAAATACTGTTGATAAATCAACTTAAACATTAGTAATGTCTGTGAGTATAAAAAGCAAAGTTTACCAGGCAAGCAAACAGGCAAACATGGTTACTTAAATTTAGTACTTTGAGGAAGTTCTTAACCTTGTCCTAAAATTTACGAAGCCTTTTTAAAAAAAATAAGACTTTGATAAATATCATCCAAATTATGTAGGAACTATTTGGAGCATGGCTGTACATTATCTAGAACAAGGTATAGCAAAGTATATGTGTGTGCACGCAAAGAACATGGCCATGCACATGTTTCTTCAGCTATATGACACAACCATTTTAACATGTTTGACAATTTATAATTAAACCTCTAAATTTTCTAGATCAAAAACAACTGCAGAAGGCTGAGAAATGTCCACTACAGCCAGCCACTATCCTGATGATATGGCTTAACTGTATTACAAGTAAGTATAAATTGTATTTAACAGAAGAAAGTATCTGGGGTGCCTAGCCTGTTTTAAACTACATGGAGTAATACCAATGACAAAAAAATTGAGGAACATACTTGCCCTCAGTTATGTGCATATGGCTTTCATTAATATAAATGAAAGCCAAACACAATCTTAACATGATACAGCTATAAAATGTTATTACACTCAAATCTGTTCATATTCAAACCATGATTTTAACACCAATCCCATGTGACTCAAATTCTCAAGCCTTTTACAAGAAAAAGTAACCAATAACCTCATGGAAATACCATGTGATAGTATAGGGTTAAGTTAAAGAGATTTGCAGGAACAAGCAAAAAAAACAAAAAACAAACACTAAATCTAAAAATTGAGATACCTTCCTCAAAGTCTGAATGGAAGAAAGAAATAACTCAATTAAAAATCATGTACTTACTTTGGTGTTCATATTCTGAGAGAATTCCAAAATAGTATCAACTCTTGTCCATGCATCAGGGTGTTCCTTTAAGTGAGTCAAGACTTCCTGTGCCATCCTTTGCTAAAAAGTTAAGACACAAATAATTAATACCAAAGTAGCTTGCATAAGTAATTACAGAATAGTGTTACCTAGATTTCAAATAGCCAAGACACAAGGAATAGTGATCAGGTTCCAAAATAACAGATTTTAAGAAGTTAATGCAGATTTAAAGAAGTTAAGTTAATGCATTCTACAGTGCTCTAGTTAGCAAAAAAGTTGCATCAGGAGACCAGTACTTTCTTATAAATGGGGAAACTAGTATTTAATCACATATACCACCTTATTAAACTTCTGGGGGGGAAAAACTTCTGAAAACACCCTTCCTGACAAAGAAACATCTCTATAGTTCCAACTGTAACTTGAAAAGCAAAACTGTGAATGTCTACTCACAACAAATGTGAGATAGATATGTAAGAAGGATGCTCTCAAAATTCAAGCTATGAATCTACAATGTGAATGCAGGTAATTAGCAAAGTAAAGTTTTGCAGCATCCAACTTTAGAGTCTAACATCTAGAGTCAGAGGACCCAAATATAAAATATAAAAGCTTTGATTGTCACTTGGACTTATAAATTGTAACACATTGGATATTATTCTACAACTTGATTGGATGATGCAAAATGAATTTTTAAATATTAATTCCTCCTTTCCTAGTCACTATCATAAATATCAAAGAAAGAACATTAGTTGAGAAAACAAAATTCCTTAGTCCTGAACATGAACAATGGTGCCAAATAATCAATTAGCAAATGTATATGTTTTGCTTGGCTCTGGGCAGCATGCAAATTAAAATCCAAAGAAAAACAATAGAAAAGGAGAAGGGTCATCGTGATGGAACAGATGGAACAATCCTCACTGCCCTTCCTAGCCCAAGATTGAAAAAAATGCCAGACCTTCAAAGCCTATTTAAAGTAGAATTGGGGATATTCAACTTTCCAGGTGGATACTGTTCCAAAGGGCACATGGTACAACAGAGAAGAAATGTTGTCTGGGTACCCTAAGCATGTGACTACCTGAGCTTATACCATGAGAGAGAGATTATTCTTCAAATATCTAGGCCTTATACATAAAGGGCCCTCAGAACCAGCATTTTGAATTGCATCTGGAAAACTAAGGGAAAGTAGTACACTCACAAAACAGAGGTGTTACATGGGTATACTGCAACAAATACTGTGGCACTGCCATATCTGTTTGTACCATCACTCTGGAACAGTGGAGATTTCAACTAATTTCCAAGAGCAGTCCCAAATAAAGTGCATAGCAATGTGCACATGTGAAGTAACCAAGACCTCAGTGATTGTAAGAAGTAAAAGATATAATTGGCACACAAAGACAGATTTGTGCAAAGGCTTTCCTGTCAACAGCTGCCCTCTGAATTTCAAGCAGAAGCTGAAAATCATGCTTCCTGAACTACACATCTGTTCCATCTGGGGAACTACAACCCCATTCAGAAAAAGAAATGGAAAACTCCTGGATTTTTGAGGATCAGATACCTATAATACCTTGGTCCTGCTAGGGTTGATTTCAAGTCTGTTCCTCCTCATCTAGATCTCCACTGTGTCTAGGAACTGACAAAATCTTGAAAGCCTCATGCAGTCAGCCAGGGATCAAGATATACAATTAAGCATCATCAATACTGATGATGCCAGACACTGTGATAACTGATGCCCTCACCCAGTGGTCTTATATAGATGTTGAATTTAGGACACCCTGTAGATTGAGAATTTTGGACTTGATTTCTCCCCACCTGTCAAGCCAAACAGAAAGGAGAACCCCTACAATACAGTACCTCCAACTCTTAATCTTTTTAGTTGGTTTCAAAATACCATGATCAATTGTATCTAAGACAGCTGAGATACTCAAGACAGCCAAGATGGTTGCACCATTCTTTTTCAAGCTATGCCAGAGATCATCAACAAGTATGATCTATGCCATCTCAATTCTATGTCTTGGTATGAAACTTAATTGTAGAAAGGCCAGATAATTCATTTCCTCCAGGACCACAGCCAGCTTTTATTCAAAAGGGAAGGTTGGAAATTGGGCATTCAGGACTATTGGGTCCAGTGATGATTTCATTAGAGGGATCATTGCCTCCTCCAAGGCTTCCCTCAGAGAGGAAGTCACCACCAGAGAGACCAAACCATCTCTTCCCAGGAGGCCTTCACTAACAAAGAGGGACAAAAATCTAACAGGTGGCCAGGTTAACTAACCCAAAATTCATGTCTATTTCTTCAGGAGTTACAGAATCAAATTCTTCCCAGGTTAAGTGAGCAGGAACATGTCTCATTCATTAATGTATCACACAAACAATAACACTAAAAGAACGATCATCAAAGCTTTAAGTAAGCTATTGGCCTTCCAGTTCTAGTACTGTGATGCAATCTGAACTGAACTTGGGCATCAGCAGATTATATTAACAAAAACCCTCCCTAAAGTGTTCTATGATTCTATTATAGTACGGGTAGTCTTCAACTTAAACCACAATTGAGCCCCAATTTGTTGTTAAGTGAGTTTTGCCCCATTTTATCTTTCTTGCCAAAGTGAATCATTGCAGTTGATAATTTAGTAACCCAGTTGTTAACTGATCACATGACCTTGGGACACATCAATGGTCATAAATATGAACCAGTTGTCAAGCATCTGAATTTTGATCACATGATCATGGGGATGCTGCAAAGGTTATAACTGAAAAACAGTCATAAACCACATTTTTCAGTGCTGTTGTAACTTTGAACAGTCATAAACGAATTGGTGTAAGTTGAGGACTACCTGTATATTATTACTACAATATCCCTGCTTCCTCAGGTCCCTTTATTACAAGTCAAGCTATAAGGTCATTCTTAAAGAGAACAACTTGTTTCTTCCTATGCAGATTTGAGTATACTTAAATCCCTTAATGGATATTTAATTTCCAATCATGTACTCTACCTGGGCTCCTTCTCCATGATACAGGCAGTTGACCACATTATCCAACAGATTTATATCCAACTTCTGGTTGAAATCCAGCAGCTGCCGTGCTGCATGGTCTGCTAACATTGTCATAATTGCTGGCATAGATTACTGAAATTGTAAAAACAACAAATTATGTGAAAAATAATTTTAAATTTTCAAATATTCAGCAAGATATTTTACAAAGATGACTACATTTTAAAGAATTGATGACTATGAAATATTTGAAAGAACCAAAATTAAATTCCAAATTATTAATTATTAAAATGGGATAACAGAGGGGTTTCGTCACAACAGTTGGGTTGGCACAAATACGACAATGATTGGTGGACAGGTTTTGTTTTAAGGCATTGTTGAACCAGGCCATAAGATTAAATCATAACACAGATTGTTTGAACACTGTATGTTGCGTGAGTGACCCAGTTACTGAGGTGGGAAACTGAAGTTCTTCAATGTTATGTTCTTACAAAATAAATCAATGAACATTATACCCAAAATTAAGTTTGAATTTTAGTAAGCTATCTTTATTATCTTTATTGTAAATATTTGTATTGATAAATAATGCAATTCATTTTCAGTGGAATCAAAGTGCAACAACTTTTGAAAACTAGAGGGAATTACAGTATGTCTTCTTCGTAAGCTTACTAAAATGATCAGCAGTTGGAAGCCTGTTGCGTGTTTAACATATTAACTTTAAGAAACCCATTTCCAACTTTTAAAGGAAGAATCATATATGTGAATACTAACCCTAACCTATGCAAAAGTTCTACTTAAGTTAAATAGGATGTGTTCCCAGATCAAATATGGATAATAGCTTTCCTCTGATGCCCACCAGAAATATGGGTTACAATGCCTACTAAATGTCACTGATTATAGCTGATTGAGGATGGTGGAATTGTAATTCATCAGATTTCAACATACTAGATGGAAGGATTATGTTTATGACTGAGCCTTACCTATGTTCCAATAGTTCATATTGTTTTCGAAATGGTCCCATTAATATTTTCTATTGAAATCCATAATACAAATGTGTAAAGAAATAATAGCTAAACAGATAATGATTATGCTGAGGTTGTTTTAATTTTGAAAAACAAGGCTGCAATCCCATTCATTCACTCTACAAATTCAGCAGGCCTAACCTCTTTTAGGATTGAACTTCAAATATCCCCAGAGTACTCTTATGGTAAACTGTATATACCTTCTGCTACTAAGAACAAAATTTAACCAAGTACACACCTCCAAATGTGATATTTATGATCAGATATATAATTTCTATGCTACTGGAAATGACATCTTTGTCATTTGGTTTGACAGAACAATTTTCCTCACATCACTGTCCAAAACAAAATTAAAAATGTTTTTCAATATCTATTTACACTTTTCTCAGGTATTTAATTCTGTAGTTCTAAGTCTCAACAAGCACTATTTCCATGGTTATACTTTTTCTTGAGCAGTTTATATGCACATAGAAACTTTATAGTGGGCACTTACATGCAATTTCCACTGATGCTTACTTTTCCTTTACAAAAAATCTATTTTCTTAACTAAGTCTGGAGTAGTGGTCAGGCTAGAAACTGAGACACCATGAGTTTTAGTCCCACCTTAGGCACAAAGTTAGATAGATGACCTTGGGCCAGTTGCTTTCCTTAGGTAGGAGGCAATGGCAAATCAGTTCTGAAAAAGCTTGCCAAGAAAACTGCAGGGCTATCCAGGCACTCTCAGAGAATTGGTATGATTGAACAGAAGAAAAAACTTCACTATCACAAGGAATGATGGCTTATAAGAACCAGTCATATGGTATGATTGCATATTATAAACTTAATCAATGGAATGGAACATTCTTACCACATGAGTTCATTAAAATGATGTAGCTGCTTCTAATACAGTACAAAAGGGCAAGAGTAGATACCTCACCACTGTAAGATCTAGATACTTTAACGTTAATACTGCATGGATTTACTAATTGCAAAAGGTAAAGTGAACAAAACTCTTAAAATTGCAAACTTAAAAATTAGACATAATTTAATTCTTCTAATCAATGTTTATCTGTAATATGTATACATCAAATAATTTGAAAAGAATACAATACCATTTGAAATAAATTTGGACAACCATCCTTCAATGTTCAGGGTTAAAAAACTTACAATTTAAGAATAACTATCTCTCTGCACTTCATTTCTTAATTCTATTAACTATAATTCAGCACAACCAATTCATCTTTAGTTATCAGTGTGCTGCTACTAAATGTAGGCCTCCCGAAGTTTTCTATTTATTCACAATTAAGTACTTGGTATAAAATCTAGTCAGATAAGCTGTGCAAGATGAAAAACCTTTAACGGAGTTCAAAATATAGTATTTAAGGACTGCAGTCTGCCCCTCCCAGAGACGTTTCAGTAATGTTTCCTCGGAATAAGAAATTAACTTAACAGAAAAATTAGCGAATTAAAGAATTTAAGGCTTAATCAGAAATAGGCTAGTAACATAAACAGAGAAACCATACGCACATGGGATACATCCAAGGGAGACCGCTACATTCACACTTGTACACATACACACACCCATTGGTTAGGCCTTGGCTGCCGCCCTTCTCCAACAAGCAGACACGCTGCAGAACATGCGACATCCACGCTACTGACATACAACTAAGCTATAAATTGTTGAGTTTATTTTCAGAATTTTCCCAAAGAGATTTCGTTTTTCAGAGAGCAAAGATTATTTCTTTTCCGCCCTAAGACCAGTAAAGAGCACAGCAGGGCCGCTGCAGCCCCTCCCTCCCCTTTCCCTGCTTTCTATACAGGGCCCCCACGTGATCCAGGCGGACGTTTCAATACTGCTGCACGGAGACACACAAAAAATATTTCTGGAAACTTCCACTCCTAATAATTCACAGATAACGCTCGTTCTTTTCTCTATCCGGTCCCAGTCTCCCGCCTTGTCCTTCATCTACCTATAAGAAAAGGTCCTCCTTTCATCTCCCGCCAGGCCTTTCTCTCTCCCGCTTACGTTTTAGTATCCAGCTCGTTTCCTAACCTACACTTGCTGCTTTGCTCCAGTCCCACCGCCATGCTCCAAGGATGGCCTAGGTTGCTGGAACCTGCTACATTTTCCTTCCCTGTCTTGATTACTTTTATTTCCGATTTCCCAAGCATCTTCTTTGAACTTCGTCTTGCTCCAAAACTGGAACCTATTGAAGCCCTATGTCTCTTTGAGATACACGCCCCTTTCTCTTTCTGCTTTCCATGTGGCTGCAAGTACAAGTCTTCAAGAACGACCCGCTTATATCTCTATATTACGAAAAAGCTTCGTACCTAGCACTCCCCATTTTTGTTTTCCTTGGAAACGACAAGATTATCACACACCGTTTACTGTATACAGTTTAGGCCTAGGGGATGAGAACCATTATTTCAAATAAAAACTAAAATGCATTTGAGAATTGCTAAGCAAAAAGCAACCTTTCCAGTAGATCTTTTCACATCCAGCCCCTTCCACAAGAGTTCCAGTTGATTTCTCCGGGGATTGCTTCCCTCTACACCCCAACTTTCTTCAGCAAACCCTCTTTTCCCTCCCTTTCCAATTTAATGTCCCATGCACGTGTTTTCATTAATTGAAAGCTCTCACTTACCTAATTGAGTATCACAACTATTTCTTCTAGAGAGGCAAGTAGTGGAGAGGAGCAGTTAAAAAAAAAAAAGAAATCCAAGCAAAGCTAAAAAGCACGAGGAGGAGGAGTGAAGAGATCTGTCCAGCCTTCCTTCCTTCTCAACTCCCCACCACACAGATACAAAAGAAAGGTATCTTTTTTCTCTTTTCATAAGCAGTCCAAAAGTCATTCAAAGCCCACCCCACCCTCCCCCCAACTCTCTGACTTACTAACAAATGGGGATGGAAAGGAAAGGTGAATTACAAAAACAAAAAAAAGGGCTGAGAGGGCAACAACACACAAATCACTTTCTGTTTCTTAAAGTTACAAATTCGCCCATAGAAAAAACCAGGGCTTGGCCGTCCATTCAAATGTGTACCCAAGATTCACCCCCTTTTCCAACCACCCCGAAAAGACACACAAGGAGGGTGGGGGATGCGATTTGATTCGAGGCAAGTTCTTCCACCAGGCAAGAAAGAAACTACTATCTTCTACCGGTTTCCCTCTCCCGCCCTTTCCTTAAAACCTTAAGTTGAAGGGGGCGTTTCTACACCCCCCCTCACATAAACAATACTTCTTATATATTAAAACACAGCGATTTTAAGGAGACTTCCCCCCACTGCCTTATTCAGGTAGGCAGTTAGGCTGAACACTGAAGTTGAGGGAGATCTGCCAATTTGGAGAT
>JANHFT010000786.1:21333-31880 GCA_032467955.1 Pseudoxenodon macrops | reverse complement strand
ACCACGCTCCTTCCCACTCCAAAATTAAATAAGCGGGGAAGCTAGAAAACGCTCAGTTGGCTAGACCTCCCCACCCCACGCCTGTTTTGGGAGTCCCTAAATTTTTTAAAAACTCAGAAGCACTTTTCAACCACCCGACTCTCGGGAGTCAGTCAGACGGCCAGTCTTTGGCTGAGCTGCCTCCCCCTTTCTTTCCTCACGCTCTCACGCTGCACGGGTTGCTTTTCCCCTCAGTTCACTTCCATACCTAACCCCGTCCCTTCTCTCTATTTTAAACCCCTGCTTCTCCTCCTGCCAATCCACTCCTGCGCTTAATGAACCCCGCTCTGCTTCCTCGCACACGCGCGCCCTCCAGCAGTTCCTCCTCTCTCGCTCGCCCGCCCCTCCCCACACGGTAAAGGCGGCAAAGGAACCGAGTGCGTGGGGCGACTGCTTTTCTTTCTCTCGGACACAATCCCCCCCTCGCTCTCACTCGCTCTTTCGTTTCCCCCCCGGCTCTCGCTTTCCTTCGTTGCTGCTGCTTCTCCTTCCGCTCTTCCCGCTCCTCCTCCTCTAGTGCCACAGACTCGGAACCGGCTCAAACCGGTTCAGACTGGGAGATTCCATCTCGGTTTAGTTTTCAGCCCATGGCGCCTCCGAGCGTGCGGGAGGGGAGGGGGAAAGCCTCCACCCCAAGCCGCCCTGTCTTCCCATTGGCTCCAAGAAATGACGGAAAGAAGAGGAGGAGGGAGCTTTCAAAGTAGAAGGGGATCCGCATACACACATACACCATCTAACGGGGTTATAGGCAAATAATAGATCTCGGCGTTTCATTGGTTAACCGGGACATCCATCTTGCTTACACTACCCCTTTCGAACGCGCGAAGCTCTTGTGGGGGAAGCCTAGCTTCCCCCCCCCGCCTCGTTTTTACTCTTTCCGCAGTACAGGAGTGGAGAAGAGTGAATGTACTAAAGTGCAAGAGAGAAGGAAAAGTAGCCGCTTTTTTATTGGAGCAGGAGGACCGTCTCTCTTATTGTTGTCCCGCCCCATCCCCACCTCTATTTCTTCCCGCCTCGACCTTTTTTTTTTTTTTCATGCCCCAATGTCTTCAAATAGCATTCACGAGGACTGGTTCTATACTTAAGACTTACCTCTCATTGGGTGGCAGCTTTAGATGACGTCAGAAGGCGAGCTCGAGGCGAAGGAGACCGTTTACGGCAGAGCTCGGGGCGTCGTAATTGAATTGTGAGCGGAAGATGCTGAGGAGAAAGGAGGCGTTGATCAGGCGACGGGTAGAGATGAAGAGAAGAAAGAAGGAAGGAAGGAGAGCGGACTCCCTGTAGTTCAAGAGGCGATGGTTCTTAGCATTTGGAAATTAAAATAACCGTGGAGTGTTCCTTTCTTTCTGAAAGAGTTGTTACGTTGATCTGCCAAACCGTCGAGGATTCTTGCGACACCTGCATCGTTAATCAGTTTATACCTTAGGCTTAGTCACTAAGGCTTAGCGTTTGAGGCTGGAAAGTGCTCTTTGATTTCGGGCTTTTTGTGTTTAACCATGGAAACAAGGGAACAGATTTCTCAACTGGTACTCTCCAGGAGGATTGGACTACAGACTTGGCATGACTGGCTTAATGGAAATTTAGTTCGAGAAGTGTGCCATATTTATATTTTATATGAACTGTTAGAATTATACCTCAAATTTCTTTCAAGGGTCCTCTTCTGGTCTTTTTCTCCATTTGGTTTCATATTGTGTCTTTATTTTTCTAAAATACTAAACTTAAATCGTTTAATATTAATATTTCTTGAACAAATAACAACTTTTAAATGTTAACTATATTAACAAGTACAGAATATATTGTTCAGTAATTCTTTCTAAACTAATACCTGTTCATGGATTGCTAGTGCATTAGGAGTATATAAATACCACCTTGTGCATATTCAGTAAAATTACACTGAATTATACTTACTTTCCCCCTCCCCATCAACTTCTCCATTATATCTATTGGCCAACAGTGTAGAATCTAAACTGACATTGAAAGATTGTCTTATCTTCCCTATGTGATCTGTAAATTGGCTAGCAATTAATAAGAAACTTAACAATTCTTTGTGCAACTTTTTAGATTAGCTTACTAATAAGGCTAACCTAGGTGTAATGCAATATTGCTGTTTTCAAAATCAGCATATGCCAAATATTTTACAAAACCTTTGAATTTTTCACAAGACACCATGCGTATGTATATATGTTAAGTCTCTTATATTTTTGCCAACACTTTTGCCTTGCTCCTGATACTGTTTTTTTTAAACTTTTTATTAAATATACAGTTTAAAACATTGGACATAATGCGACTTTTCCGGTTCAAACATTTCCAAAAAGTTTTACCTAAAAACAACTACGGTACATTTATTATTTGATATTTAAATATGTACAATCTATCACAATTCAAACACAAAAATCCCTTCGTATACAACATTTATATTCAATGCCAATACAATTCCTACATATCATATAATACATAATTTTTCAATTCTCAATTTATCAATATTTCTCTATCCAGACACCTCATTTTCAATCACTGATACATTTTATTCCAGATTTTGTAATATTCTGTCTTGCCCTTGTCTTTGAGTTCTAAAGTTAGCCTGTCCATTTCTGCGCAAGTCAGTATCTTGTTTACTATCTCTTCTTCAGGTGGGGGTCTCTTTTCCAATTTTGTGAGAAAACCAATCTTGCTGCCTTTTGTATATGCAACATTAAATATATTGTTCTTTTACTATAGTTATTCTTTGTAATACCTAATAGAAAGAGTTCTGCCTTTAAAACTATGCTTTGATTTAACGTCTCTTCCAGCCACCTTATCTGGAGCCAAAAAACCTTAGCTTTCTGACATACCCATCACACGTGGTAGAAGGTTCCTGATGCTACCTCACATTTCCAACACCGGCGATAAGTTTTCGTTCATTTTAGCTAAACTTGTGGGTGGGAGATGCTCCTGATAGTGTTAATTTTATCCCCTAAGAAGTTAAACATCATGTATGTAACAATTTAATTTTTCCCCCTGATTTTAGTTGATATTGATTTAAATCTTGCCAATACAGAAATCCAAAATATACTACAGGTAGTCCTCAAATTATGGCCAAAAGTGGGAGCAAAATTTCCATTGTTAAGCAAGGTGGTTGTTAAGTAAGATATCCTGAATTCTATGATCTTTTTTGATATTAAGCAACTCACTGCAGTTGTTCAGTGAGTCATGCAGTCATTAAGCAAATCCAGCTTCCCCCATTGACTGGTCCCAGGATGATTGTAAATGACAATGTGACCACAAGATATTGTAACCATCCTAAATATATGCCAGTTGTCAAGCAACCAAATTTTGATTATATGACTAGGGATGCTGTGATGGTTGTAAGTGTGAGGACCAATTGTAAGTTATTTTTTTCAGTGTTGTAACTTTGGTCACTAAATGAATGGCTGTGATTCAAAGACTATCTATATGCAAATTAATAGGTCACTTAATTTTCCACAGTATTTTAAATCAGGTAGACTACCTAAGATAAATGTTCCCCTGCAGATGTGTGCTAGTCGTTTCCGGCTCTAGGGGTGGTGCTCATCCGTTTCAAAGCCGAAGAACCAGTGCTGTCCAAAGATATCTCCATGGTTATGTGGCCGGCATGTCTCAATGCCGAAGGTGCAAGGAGCGCCGTTATCTTTAATAACGCTTATTTTCATTCTGAAGCCTATTTGGAAAATGTTGAATAATTAGCATTTCTATATGTAATATTTTAACTTGTGCCTTTTTCCTGGATAAATAAATCTATTGAGTATCTTTGAGATTTCAGGATAATCGCTCTAGTGAGAGTCAGACAGTGAGTTTTACATTTTTAAAAAAGTGTTGTGAAATACAGGTAGTCCTCGATTTACAATCTGAATCCCAAAAATTATGTTGTTAAGCAAAACAGTTAAGCGAGTTTTGCCTCATTTTATGACCTTTCTTGCCACAGTTGTTAAGTGAATCATTGTGTTTAAGTTAGTAACACAATTGTTAAGATTGTAATCTGGCTTCCCCATTGACTTGTTTGTCAGAAGGTCACAAAAGGTGGTGACTACATGGCCCTGGGACACTGCAGCTTCATAAATGAGTCAGTTGCCAAGCGTCTGAATTTTGATTACATGACCATGGGGAAGCTGTAAAACGGTTATAAGTCACTTTTTTTTCAATGCCATAACTTTGAATAGTCACTAAATGAACTCTTGTAAATTGAGGACTACCTTGAGATGACAGCCAGGATTTTAATTATTTCCCTTAATGAAGCCTTTGAGTGATATTCGTAATAAATAGTTTAACATTTGAAATATAATTGCTGTATTGCTTTGTTACATTAATAATTCAGAGTTTTTATCAAAAAGTTCATAGTATTTTTCATACTACCTTGCTGTCCCTCAAGGTAGCATAGAGGGCAACCAAAAGAATAGAGATGGGAAGATAGGCGGGGGGAAATCGAAGACAATCCCTTACCTCTGGGAGAGACCACGGCTGGAATTTCTTGGATTGCAGTGAGTCCTCAGCTAACAACCTGTAGAATTTGGTTAATGACAAAGGATTGGCAAGATTGCTATTGCTAAGCAATACTGTCATGTGATATGTTTCCATCGTTAGCAAAAGGAATTCTGATTCCAATTGTGATAATAAATAACAAATTGAGGACTACCTGTAGTATTCTTTTCTCACCAAATATCAGTCAACCATATCTTTAAACTAATTTTTAAATCTAAGAAATTATTATAGTTTAAATTTAGATATATGATTAAAACAATCCATGTTTATATCTATAACCATACTGAAATATTTTCCAATAACAATATTACCTCTGGAGAAAGTTTAAGATTGTAAAATTGTCCTTGCATGTTAGGTTGAACTTGACATTATTTCTTCTCCCATATCTTTAAAAAAAATAAACTTACTTTTGCTGTATTTGCAAACAAAAATCTATAGTGGTTGATATCCAAAAAGCTACAGCTCTAGCTTTAGATACTTTTGAAGTTTGCATCAGTTTACCAGTTTGGATCCGTTTATGTAAAAGAGGAAGCATGATTTTTCCTGTGCTTGATACATGTATTTTGGAGAAAATTACAATCAGATTTGTGTAATTTCCATGTTTTTGCTATTCTTTTATGTTTGATGGACATTAAAGCTTTATTATTATAAAAAGTTTGTTATTTAGCCAGGTTAATTAATTTTACATTATAGTAGTAGTATTAGTTCTATTCTCATTTAAGTTATTCAGATATACTTCTTTCCCCATTCTTTCCTCTCTAAATCCTTCCCCTAATTTGATTTATTTCCCTCTAACTTCCCTTTAATATAATTTGACATTAGAAAATTTCTTTTGAGACTTGATCAGTTGTAAGAACTTCAGGTATCTAGAATTGAAAGGCTTACAATATTAATTGGTTCCCTATCTTTTCATTCTTCTTTCCCTACTCTTTATTTTTGTGCTGAAGCTTACAAAACAGGGCTGCTAGCTGCTCAGTGTCTTCCTTACTGAAGAAGAGTTGCTTTATGTTAGTTAAATAAAATGGGGATTTGGCATGATAGTGGTTTTATGGGGATTTTGGAGGAATAAATAACTTCATACATCCTAATTATAACTTCAGCAGGTATATTCTCTATGAATTCTCATCCTTTTTTAAGTTGTCAAGTTAGTGACATGCAGTTTACCTTCTGGTATAAATTTCATAGATTGTCTGCATTAGAAGAAGCAATCTATTCTGCTATAATTTATTTGTAATCACTCATCTTTAATGATGATTCTGATTTCCAGGATCAAGTTCATACTATGTAAAACACTATAAGTTATACCTTCAACTAGCTCAAATGTAATTTTGCTCTTGGTTAGTTTATTTTGCAAGTTTATCTTGATTTAATTTATTTTGCAGTTTTGCAACTTCTTCAGTTTTACTTTACTTTGAGACAGAAGCCTTTCATCACAAATTTGCATAACAATGTTCCTTTGTATTTACTTCTTTTTCTAATGATTTCTTTCACAAAATTTGCTTTTTTGTTTGCAGCAGCAACCGAACATTGAGTTGATATTTTTATTTTACTTCTAATTTGCCCAATAACTGAAGCTCTCTAAGTGCAGGTTACTTAAAAAAATTCTGAAAGCATAAAAGCAAAACAATGAAAGAATAGCATGCAATTAATACATTGCATAGGGAAACTATAAAACATGATATTTGGTATTCCAATATAGAAGAGGCACCTAAAATCAAATCAAGGAAAGGTTTGTGGAATAGAGGAATATTTTTGCCTGGTGACAAATATGATGCTAAAAATAGTGGGGCATTTTGTAAACTGCCTAGAAGCTCATCTTTTAACTTAATTTGATAAATTGTCTATCAATAGGAATTCGCTCAACAAATAAGTTGCCTACTGACATCTCAGCTCCCATTTATGTGATATTAAAATATTTTCCAGACATGCTTTAGTTTATTTTTCTCTGCCACTCCCAATGGCCAACCTCTAAAAAAAGGATCCCTGAGGAGTAAGAAGAAATCAGGAGAAAAACTGTTATAGTAATTCCTTCCCTCCAGAGGGCCATCAGAACTCCAACTACATTGTGAAGAATTCTGAATTTCTTTTTGAATTTCTTTGCTTTTGTATTCTAAGTAAGGTAAATAATTTTGTTTTGTCAATAAGCCTGGATACATTTTAGATCATTTATCAATAACTTTCCTTTACAGATTTTTGTACATGCTGTTTTTTATATTCCTTCTATTGTAAAAACTGGTCATTTATTACTTTCCTCTGCATTTTCTTCCATAGTATATATGGATTACCAATTCATAACCGAATTTCTCATTCTCCCATGGTTGCTACGTTTAATTAACACATTTTAGTAAAAACCATTAATTTACAGCATTTATTTAAACAAAATAAAAATCAGGCATTTTCTGCTTCAGATTTCAACTCTGATATACAATATGTACTATACTACATGTTTGTTTATTTTCACATTTTTGAAGCACCCATATCACATTTTTGAAAAGGACTGGTCAGTGTACAATAAAATGTTAAACTATAAAAACAGCATCTTAAAATTGAAAAGGAGGCAAGAATATTAAAATCTGTTAAAATTAGTTTAAAATGGAGGGGTCTCAGAGCACTAACCAGCCCCACAGCTGCATGACCCTCTGAGCTCCCCATGCAAGGTCAGAGAGCCATGTTTTAATGCCTTTTCGGAAGGCCATGAGAGGGGATTTGTCTCACCTCCAGGAGGAGAATATTCCCAATATTTTATCAAACAAAATAACCTTAATTTGGGCAACCTGCTATTAACCAAAGACAATTCTCCAATCCTCTTTCACCAACTGAATGTATTCAGTTTAATTATGGTAGTAGCAGCATAAGCCAATAAACTTCATGATGATGTCCCAATTCTACCAATCTCATGCCAGGATGGGCTGGGAGTTACAGTGATGGTTTGTAGCTGTCTTCCCATCCAGCAAAATGTAAGGCAGGCACTGGGTGCAGAATGCTGGAAACTACTGTAATCACAGGAAGAGACTGAATAAGCTATTGGCAATAATAGCTTGTTATGTGTATTATGTTTTGCCCTATGGACCAAACATACTATCTATATGAAGGAGTATCTACACCTAAGTTAAAGGGAACATCATTTCAGTATTAACATCTACCTTGGTATTTCTGAACATTTACATAGTTCAGATATCTTTCCCATGGATAGAAATATAGATGCCTGGGGACATGCATTTTAGATAGCCGTATCTACATAATCTACATCAAAAGATTTAGACATTTTCTGCAATGAATGTTCAGGAAAACTATGAAGATCTATTTCTTTCAGTGAGCATTTGGAGGCTCTCGGTTTCAGGAGAGCTCCCCAATTGACAATCAGGTGATTAGGGCAATTTTAAATGGAAAAGATGCAGCATTTGCATGATTAAGCATTTTCTACTGTTACTTAATGATTATACCCTTAAAATATTATCCTTTTCTTCACATTAATTCCTTATTACATTGGCACACAATTGGCAAATACACCTGATAGCTTTTATATTCCTGCAGAAATCTATATGGTGTCTTGGATTTATAATAGCAAAAATCCAGAAACAGTTCTTCACTCATTTTGATATTTTCTGCCAATGTTTGTATTTCTTAGTGACTTCAAAGTGCCTTATAACAAACATCATGAAACATATGGAAAATAACAAATCTGATAATAACCATGAAAATAGAATTAGGTTTAAATCACTAGAATCAGTCAACAGCTGATTCTGCAACATCATCTGTTTTAGACATCTTTCCTAGTATCTTGAAATTTTCAAGACTTTTTTGCTGAAGAATAACTCTTTATCCTTTGTCCACAATGAGAACATCTATATCATCAAACTCTTAATTTTTCTGTCCTGATACCATTTACTACGCAATAGGTCATTTTTATTCACATTTATTGCAGGGGGGAACCTAAAGCAACCTTGTAAGTTGCATAGGTAGTGCACTGTTTAATCAGTTTGCTCTTTAAGCTAGTTGGCATGTTGCTGTTTACAGATAATCTTCGAGTTACAACAGTTCACTTAGTGACTGTTCGAAGTTAAGCAATAGCCCCTCCAAGTATTACATCATTCACTCCAATGAATCCTCAGGCTACGAATGTAATTGGCAGGCTCCAATACATTCGTAACTTGAGGACTACCTGTATTGATTTAGTTGTTTGTTTATTAAACATGCCACTCATCTTCCCAATAGGGTGAATATGGGTAGCTTGTCTAACATTAAAAAATATATATATATATCAAAACTATGCACATTAAAAATTTTAAACTGCAAAAAAAACAAAACCGAACCAAGTAGATGGGCAGTACCAATCACCAGTATTGAGCACCTTCTTGTGGCCCCAAGCCAACTGGCAAAACCAAGTTTTAAGACCAAAAGGGTCTTAAAGAAGTGAGAAACAGTTCTCAATTCCAGTGGTAGAGCAGAAAAAACTCTTCTCCTTTGACTCTGCCCCATAATGATCGAGGTGCCCTACACTTATGTACTTCACTCATTCACTGATCCAGTGTATACAAATAACTTCATGAAAATTGAGCTGCTAAGGTGGAAGAAAAAGGAGAAAAATAAAGTGAAGGAGAAGGAGGAGAAGAATTTAAGGATGGTGTCAGTGTCAGTAGCAGCATGGTATTGGGGAACCTATTACTGATGAATGCAGCATTTTTTTCTCATGCAACTACTAAAGAAGAAAAAGAATGAAAAGGAGGAGGAAGAGAATGAAATGAAGGTGTAGGAGAAACAGAAGAAGAATATATAAATGGTAGCAGCAGCGCTAAAGAGTAGGAAGAGAAGGAGAAGAAAAAAAGGAGAAGATGGAGAAAAAGGAAAGGAGGAGGACTAAAGAGAAGAAGGGACTGCTACTGTCCTTTCCCCATCCCAATTTCATTTCTTCACCCCTCAACATTGTGGTGCTGCCTCAAGTCAACCCAAAGCCTGAAGCCGGTGCAAAGCCCTTAGGATTTTAAACTGTCTTCCATCACCCATTACCTTCTCCCATCATCCTAACCCGGTTCTAGCTACTTTGCTAAGGGGCAATACCCTGTGTACTGGATGGCTATTTATGTGTGAAATCTACTTGCAAGGAAGGAGCCTCTTCAGAACTCTTTCTGGGCTCCCACCAAAGTTGACTCAGTCCCACCAAGTTCTGAAGGCAAGAGCTGCTCTGAAGACTCAGCAGTCTTTGCGAGACAGCGTTCTAGGACCAACACTCTTTATTCTTTACACAAATGACCTTTGCAATCATATGATAAGCAACTGTGTTCTCTTCGCCGACTATGTAAAACTATTTAACACCATCGACAGTGCTGCTACCCTTCAAAAAGACCTTGACCTTCTGTCAGAATGGTCAAACAACTGGCAACTTCAAATCTCAGCCAACAAATGCTCTGTCTTACACATTGGCAAAAAGAATCAGAACACAAAATACTAGCTGAGTGGACACGACCTTGTAGAGGTCCACTCTTTCAAGGACCTTGGCGTACTCATATCTAATGATCTAAGTGCCAAAGCCCACTGTAACAACATCGCCAAAAAGGCATTAAAAGTTGTGAAGGTAATCTTCTGTAGCTTCTTCTCCGATAATATTACACTACTAATCAGAACATACAAAACATTTGCTTGACCAATTCTCAAATACAGCTCATCTGTCTGGAACCTGCACTGCATATCGGACATTAATATAATTGAACATGTCCAGAGATATTTCACAAGAAGAATCCTCCACTCCTATGCTTGCAACAGAATACCTTATGCCACCAGAATTGAAATGTTGGGTTTAGACAACTTAGAACTTCTCCATCTTTGATCCGACCTAAGCGCAGTTCATAAAATTATCTGCTACAATGTCCTACCTGTCAATGATTATTTCAGCTTCAACCACAACAATGCACGAGCACACAATAGATACAAAGTTAAAGTGAATTGCTCCAAACTCGATTGCAGAAAATACAACTTCAGCAACAAAGTGGTCAATGCTTGAAATGCACTACCTGACT
>JANHFT010000785.1:0-13198 GCA_032467955.1 Pseudoxenodon macrops | reverse complement strand
GGCGTGGCCAGCCAGCCAGCTTACCGGTACGGCGAACCAGGCCACATGTCCGGTAACGGTTCTACCGAACCGGACCGGGAGCATTTCACCCCTGAGTGAAGTGCACAATAATGCTGCCCATCAATGAAGCATGTTCATTCCCGCATCTTTCTCCCCCTCCTACACTGGCTGAACTCTCATTAAAGGAAAAAATAGCAAGAAAATCTAATGACAATATAATAAACAAAAGGGAACATAAATCTTAAATGAACAATACATCGCTTACTTCTGCACTTCTAATATGTCACATAATTACATTTGTTTTGCTAGATGTTGTCCTTTTCAAATTTAAAAAAGCCACCAACCAAAAAATGTGTTTAAGCATTTTTATTTATTTACCCATTTTACAAGAAAATAACTCTGAGCAGCATACAATGCAAAGTTTCAAATACTGAAGCAACAAGCTTCAAGGAAATAGACTTAACATCTGGGTAACACACTTGTGGTATTGCAGCTTCTAGCACATTTTGATTAAATGTCCTCTCCTTGGATTCCTACTTTTAGTCTTACATGCAAGCCAAATTGATTTCAATCCAACTT
Source organism: Pseudoxenodon macrops (assembly GCA_032467955.1). Taxonomy (NCBI): domain Eukaryota; kingdom Metazoa; phylum Chordata; class Lepidosauria; order Squamata; family Pseudoxenodontidae; genus Pseudoxenodon; species Pseudoxenodon macrops. The sequence continues at coordinate 12,619 of JANHFT010000785.1, read as the reverse complement.
CATATAAACCTGATAATTTAACTGAATACCCAGTAGAACAGTTATGAAAAAAACAAAATAAGAACATTGACGTGCCAGCATTTCTCCAGGGTCTATTCTACATGTTAAGTTTAAACCACAGAATTGCTGAAATATATAATTCATTTTAGTTTTTGAAATACTCTTGGAAACAAAATGGGTTACAAATTACTAAGGACAACTTGCTTTTTTTAGCCACATTCAACATAGGAAAGGATGTTTCACAAAGGATGGTATTGACTTCTTCGTATTAACTTCATAATTTTAAAAAGTTCAACTTGAGGCATAGGCATTTCAAGAATAAGGGCCTAACAATGAACAGCTTTGAGAAAAGGAACTATTTAGAAATATGAATAGATTTCAACAATTGGCATACTGGTCCTTTTTCTAATATGAATAAGTGATACCTATGTCTCTACATTGTATTCTGTAAATAAATTTTCCTCATGTTAATCTCTGGTACCGTTTCTTGGAACAAAGCTCAACGATTAGGATTGAAAAGTAATTCATTGGATTTTACAAATAACTGAGCTTTATGCCTAGGGATTCCTATCCAAGACAAACTACCACATTGTTTGTAATCTGAATTCAGGAAGAGGAATCTTGATTTCATAGTTTTTTTTCAGAAAAAAATCATCATACATTTGCTTTATTCACATTATTCAGACCAGACATTCTTACCTGGGGTTATTATGCAATGTCTAATTTCTAGTCCAAAGGTTAGTCTGCCTGACTGGGAAATTATTACAACTGCAATCACTTCTGAGTGTTTCTAACAATATGACAGAGTTGCTTTGGAGCTCTTAAAACAATAAATCTTTTGGGCTCATAGACAGACCTTATAAAGCAATCAGCAGTGGAAACACGGAAATATTACTCATAACATACATATCAAGTTTCGGGAGATGAATCAGTGTACAGGGCAATGTAAATTCCAGGTGTGTTCATGGACATTTGCAATATATGCTGAATTTAAAATGTCCACATAGGATACACACAAGGACTTCAAAAATTGACCACAGAAATAGTGTACTGCATATATGCCATTAGCGAGTCATTAATGTTTACTTTAAAGGACTAAAAATAAAAAAATCTTAATGCTGTGATTATTATGAACTTCCTGGAACAGAATATACAAAGGTTAGGATTATTAACCTAATATTTACAATATTAACCTTATATTTCAGAATTTATGTAATTATTAAATTGCTTTAATATCAATTACCAAACTTTTGTTTTACAAATCTACCCTCTAATGACCCAGTTTTTTTAAAAGAAGATTTGATCAAACATCTTTCCAGTTTTTCAGAATTCTAGATTTTCCATTTTAAACTTCACTTTATAATTTGGTTATGATTTCTAGAAGATTAGCTGACATTTGAATGTAAGAGGGCAGTTTAGTAAATGCTTTTTATTCAATTATTTTTATTACTTTTACAAATTACATTGAAGACTTTGACTAATGTTAGGAGTGAAGTCCTGAAAATTCAGGTTGATTTACAGTAACCTAGTCTAGTCTTAGTCTCTTTTTCTCTTCTCTGCCTCCTTCCACTATCTTTCAGTCTCATCTCTTTTAAACAGAGCTTCAAAGCAAGAGAAAATGCACCATGGAAAGAACTAACTGAATATAGGAGAAATTGAATAGCCATTTACTTTTACTGGAAGATCTTTGGGTCTCTAGCAGGGTGCCACAGCAGGAAACAAAACAAAGTCAGCATCCAAACAAGAACTCACAAGTAAGTTTTCTAGTCAAGTGCCATAAAACAATAGATAAATACCCATCCTCACTTTTCCCACGCTATGAAGTTTGAAGCTATCATGGGTTGTTTTACACAAGTGCTCTTTCAACATTTGTGACTGGTTTTCTCAATGTTCAAAAATGCCTTTTTCAGTAAAATATAAACTAAATAGCTGCACAATTTCCAATACAGTCTATCATTTGCAATGATTTTTGTACTTATGTATAAATTCTAATGGTACAATAGCTAACTCACTGGATTATTACAGGGGGTCCCTACAACACTGGCCAAAAAGATAATTATTACTTTAACATGCTGTAAAACAAAAGCCTGATCATGTTTTTTATAAGAGATGAGAAATGAGGCATGCAATTACTCACGAGTAGAAAATATTTTGATTTGTAGGGAAAAAATGAAATAGCCATTGGTAAGAAAGGAACTTTGAGAAGTAGAGTAAAGGTAAAGACATTTTCAGGTCAAACTCAATTCCTGGGGACTTCAAGGCTGTGTCTGTATAGTTTTCAAAAAGGTGAATGAATCACCATTCCTCTTGTCTAGAAACAATTCTAGCCAGAATGCCACATAAGTACTGTACACATTTAGGAAGGGAATGAATCTCACATGAAGCTAAGCCAAAAGTTCCAATCAAATTATAAAGACATTTGTATAGCACATTGCTGGCATAATACACTTATCAGAATACTAAATATATAAATGCATGTTCCTTAAGGTCCCACCTTGCAGAAACTGTTAATCCTCATCCACAGGTGAAGCAATAAAAAAAATCCTTAGTTTGCTTTACATACACCTGTTACACATATGTCTGTTATATGCACTGATTATGTCTCCAAAAATAACTGAAGAATCTATTTTTGCAATTAACGTTTCCCTCTCTTCTATCTTTAGGCCCATTACATTTCAGTTCCCCTCCCCTCACGCAATGTCAGAGAAATCCTTTGTCATAGAAAACTGCCACATTAAAAAGCACAGCAACGAAAATCCTGTTTTCATAGGCTGGCTAGCCTCTTAGGAAGAATGATTTTGTTAAGGATACAATAAAACAGCAGGTTGCATTATCAAGAAACGCCCCAGAATCCAGAAGGTCAACAGAGACGCTTGTAGAGAGGATGAAAAGGAGTATGGGGAACAATGAAGCACAACCATACAAAGCATAATTAAAACGATGGAGATCTGGATTAAGTATAAAAACAACGGTCACCATTTCTGTGTTGGGGTCTGTAGATCCAGTTCTCATCCTCTTCCACTTGGTCCCCACATATGGATGTGAGTTCACCATCACTGCGAAATAACCTTTTTGTTTGCTTGGACAGCGTAGAGAAGTTTATCCAGCTTACAGCACGCGAAAGGGATCCTGGATTAGATTTAAACCGCAGTGATTTTGAGGAGCTCTCCTGTTTCATTTTCTTTTTTTTTTTAAACAACAACAATAATCCCAAAATACAATATGCAACGATTAAAAACGCTCTTAAATCTTCTCCCGTTCCTTTTCCTTTACCACCAGCGTGGGCGTGTACGCGTTTTAAAATAAGTAACACGCTTGTTCATTTTAAAACTCAATCGAACACAAAAAAACAACAACCAAGTGGCCAATTCTGCTTTTGCCCACAGTACTTTCCCGAGCTGCCAAGCACGACACAATAGAGGCAAGCAAAACAGATTGACACGCTTAAAAACAACCTCCAGGAAATCAGATTAGGAGAGTGTCGAAGTACAATCCCGAAAAATACACAGATTTTGGCTTTTCCCAGCTTTCATCCAAAGTCCATCTCTGCTCTCCGGTGTGCTTGCAGTCCAGGCTCCCCTCCTATTACGTAGAGGAACCAAGAGCTCCTTTGATCAGAAAGAAATGCATGCTGTTAGCAAGTTGCCAGGCGAGGAGGATATAAATTACAGCAGCTCTCTCTTTTCTCTGCGGAAAAGGGATTCTGATTCCCCCAAACCAGCCATGCAGCTTTCTGCCTATAACGAAAAGGCTCGGCGAAGGCTCTCCAGAACGATTTTCCTTAACAATAAGCTTGGCTATAGCTATCAATTAGGATTAGGGTGAAATATGATAGGCTTCCGCGCCTGAAGGCGCAGCTATAGAGACAGAAACTCCTCCCTTCCACGGCAGAGAGCTAACAACAGTTCAAACTTCTGAACAGGAAACAGAAGTAAAATAACACAATGGTATCTCAGTTGACTTACACAAGGAGAATTTATTTTAAAAAAAATCAGTAACCGATTGACAATTCTTTTTTCTAACACCAGGCATGTAAAAGGTTGCTTATTTTAATGCTACTTTTATTGATGGGGTGAACAGGAATTGTAAATAAAATTTTAATATACGACTCCAATTGTTTTTCTGCTCTGTTCTTACCATCAATATTGCTACAGAAATTATCTGGCTTAAAGTTCATGATCTTTTTTTAGATATATGCTTCACTAAACTAATCAATTTCAGGATTCATCATTAAGGTTTTGCTAATAAAGCGACCAAAGAAATGAGCACCACACATCAGGGTCCACTGTTGGATATTTCTTAGATTATGGGAGGAAAACAACAGTAAAAAGAGAGGAATGAGCCAGTGTACTGTTGGAAGAAATGTCCATCTAGGTTCTGTTCCAAGTGGGGAGAAAGACACTGGAAACATGGTGGCTGCTTGGAAAGGTGGTTTAATGGTGGACAGCAGGACCACATGGTTGAGGTTGAGGTCCTGGGGAAAAGGCAATCACATGTTTCAAGATGTTGGAGACCACCAGAAATGAAGGGTTTCTGGGAGTGCCTGAGTTTTTATGCCCTCTGTTGGGCTCCTCCCCAGACCCTCCTGTGCCTGTGCAAAAAATGCACTGATTGGTTGCCAGACTCCCAAGGGGGTGGGGGTCTTAGCTAACTGGGAAGGCTGTCTCACAGGCCTGGCTGTGCCTTTTTGGCTGATGTAATTTCCATGAGTTTCTGTTTGCTATTATGGGTCTGCCTGAAGGGGGTAGATCCTTTGTTATGTATATTAGACTAGCTCGGAGCACTGACAAAGATGTGAGGGAATGAGTAAGTTTTTTTCCTGCCTACCATGTTTCTCCCTTTCTCATCCAAGAAAATATATATTTGCCTTTTTGATATATCTTAAAATGTTTCATTTTCTAGGAGAGGGGTGGGTTTACTTCCTACACACATGAGACTTTCAAGCAGTCTTCGGGAATAGAGATATTTCATGTTCTTTCTATTTTAACATGAATCAACACCAGTGTATAGGACAAAAGCATACCCAAGTATGGCCATCAAAGAGCAGATTTTAATTAAGATACCTGCATAAATATATATATATATATATATATATATATTGGGGAAAGTCATTCTTGGGAAGATGGTTTTGAGAAGTTCAGAAATGTATTTTTAAACACGCTTTTTTGTGTGTGCAGAATTGAGACCACTTTAAACCACTGCACGAATGAATGTAGACATGGAAAAGAATGGATTGAAGGATAAAGAGAGAAGGGATTCATAGGATGGGTTGATCCCTCCTAATTCAAGTGCAGGAGGCATGTAGCCTCAGAGGTTATCAGAAAATGAGCAGCAGGATTATAAAATGCTGGTTGGGGGATACTTTATTCCAATACATTGAACACACAATCTGTCTTCTTTGATGCTTTCGTGGACTGGCGCCAGTGTCACGACACTGACATTCGACGAATATTAATGAAGATCTGAAACTCACCCTTGCCTTCCTCCGTGCTCTTCCAACCATTTATCCCAAATCTGGTATCCACTGAGATGATTCCAGATTGAGAGCAGCTGCCAAGCAATTAATAAGCTCCCAACCAGCCTTCAAATGCCACCACCCATCTACTGGCCATAAATGCTGGATAATCACGCTTGATTCATAAAAGAATCCTATATGCTTCCAAGATCCAATAGGGCATCACAATTACCGTTCCTTTATTTATTTATTTTTAAACAGAACCTCCACAGTTTACTGAACGAACAGCTTGTCTATATCTGTGGAAATCTGTTTAGATTCGATCTGGATTACCAACTGTTTCCTTGTCTGTGTAACCAACCAAAAAAGATGCCTGCTCAGGCGAGAAAAGCTGTTAATCCAACCATATCTTTGCAGTTTGAGATCTACCATCAAAGAGTGCCATTAGTCTAAGCACCAGGCCTTCAGCGATAGATTTCTAGAGTGTCATTTCTGGGTCTATTAAGGTTATCAGGCCTGCACGGTTGCTAAGATACCAGGAATCCAGGAGGAAAATAAAAGATAATGGTAGATGCAAAGAGACAGGCAGCCAGACACTTACCTGGGAGTTTTCACAGCCCTTCCCTCATTAGAATCAGGATTAAGATTGCTTTCAAGGGTTCGTGTCCATTTCCCTACCAAATTTTGAGATGGCATCCCATTAAATTGGCAAACTGTCTTCTTAATTCTTACATTGCAAAGAGAAATTGCACTGAAGAAAGTTAAAGTTCATGATCGCTACGAAGAAAAAAGCATGTTACTATAGTCTCTCTCTGTCTTTCTGTCTCTCTCTGTCTCTCCCTCTTTCTCTCCCTCCCTCTCTTCCTCCTTCTCTCGCCCTCTTTTCCTCCCTCTGTCTCTGTCTCTCTCTCTCTCTCTCTCTCCTTCTCTCCCTCTCTTCCTCCTTCTCTCCCTCTCCCTCCCTCGGTCTCTCTCTCTCCTCATAGATGCAATTTTCGACTTTGGGGAATGAGATTGTCCTGTATTGATTTCAGGGGCACTCTGTACTAATGTACACAATGCCTCTTCCAAGTGTTATAAAATTAAATTTGTACTGATTGTTGCAAAATTGTTAAAGATATTAAGCTCTTTATGTGGCCATTTTCTGGCACAATTTTTAACTACTTCCTTTCTTAAATCAGGTATAAGGAGAAGAAAGGAAGCTTTCCAGAAATAAATTGTATTAAATTGGATGCCTTGGGATTACATCAATCCAACAAAGAAAGGAGGGGAAAAATCATGAAAAGGCACTAATAATGACAAGAATATATAGTTCTTCAAGTGTAAGCAGGTTTTCACTATTTCTTCTCCAAAATTAGCTTTTCCTGACGTGCTGTTTTATAAATATATGGATGCTACAATTAAGTCTTTATGGTCATTGCGTCACAATGCTAGAGGAACATAATTCCAATATGGAACATAGAAACATAGGGAAGGGACCTTGGAGGTCTTCTAGTCCAACCCCCTGTTCAAGGAGGAAATCTTCTACCATTCCAGTCAAATGGTTGTCCAGTCTATTTTTTAAGACTTCGAGTGATGGAGCACCCACGATCTTAGGAGGAAAGCTATTACATTGAATAATTGTTCTCTCTGACAGAAAATGTCTCCTTAGTTCTGGACAGCAGCATGTTCTTGTCCATTTCCCTACCAAATTTTGTGATGGCATTCCATTAAATGGGCAAACAGTCTGTCAGGGTCCGAAATAGCATTCAGAAATAAAGATAAGCCTTCCCCCCTGTGGGGGGAAGGGGTGGTTAAATGTGGTATGCTAACCCCCTACATTTCTTTTGTAAGATATACTCTTCTTCTGAGGGAGGCCCGCCTGTCAGGCTGGCAGACATATTCTCTATTGGATCTTTGGCCTGCCACACTTTCTACTTTTCTACTATGCATTTTCTACTGTGGGAAATTGGGAGGGGGATAGTTGGAGTTGGGGGATGTGTAGTCATAACAAAGAAACTCAAGGTTATCCTTTGTCTTCGCACCTGACCAGAACTACATGGGCGAAGCTGCCAGCATGGCAGAAAATGATTGGGAAACGTGATCCAATATTCTCTATTGGATGTTTGGCTTGCTGGTGTCTTCTTAATTCTTACATTGCAAAGAGAAATCACTCTGAAGAAAGTTAAAGTCCATGACAGGGGTGAAATCCAGCAGGTTCTGACAGGTTCCGGAGAACCAGTAGTCGAAATTTTGAGTAGTTCGGAGAACCAGCAAATACCACTTTTGGCTGGCCCCAGAGTAGGGTGGGAATGGAGATTTTGCATTATCTTTCCCCTGCCACACCCGCCAAGCCACACCATGCCCGCCAAGTGCCCACAGCACCGGTAGTAAAAAAAAATTGGATTTCACCACTGGTTCATGATCGCTACTAAGAAAAAAAGACATGTTAATATAGTGAAAAGATCATTTATCATTTGTGAACTTAATGCAAGTCTATAACGCTGTGCTTTAAAAGGATGCTTTTAGGGCAAGATGAATGTTCACTCCATTTGGTCTCATAAAGAACTGATTCCTTAAATGAGGAATCATCTGCATGAAGATGCTGCCTAAGGTAGCAAGAGTTCCTTAGATGTGGGCTCCTGCTTTTGATTTCATCCATGCTTCCAGCTGCCTAATCATTAATGGCTGACTTTGAACTTGACCTCTGCTTTTTTCTTTTTTCTTTTGCCAAAGATAAATGATTTCGAATCCAACAGTCAAGTTTCCTTTTCAAAAGGGTTGATATAAATCTGTACGCTCCTTTGCCCAGATCCTAGCTCTTTGCCAATGCTGAAGGTAGACACATCAAAAACTTAATAACAGATTAACAGAGTTTGGAAGGGACCTTGTGGGTCATCTAGTCCAACCCCCACCCAAGCAGGAGACCCTACAGAATCTCCGACAAATGGAGGTCCAGTCCCTTCTTGAAAGCCTCCAGTGATGAAGCTCCCACAACTTCTGAAGGCAACTTCTGTTTCATGGGTTGATGGTTCTCACTGTCAGAACATTTCTCCTTATTTCCAGGTTGAATCTCACCTTGATCAGTTTCCCTCCGTTGTTCCTTGTCTGGCCTTTGGGTGCTTTGGAGAATAGCTTGACCCCCTCCTCTCTGTCCAGCTTCAACATTCAAAGGATGGTATCAATACCAAAGTGGAAATACTGGACATTAAAACATTTTTTTTAAATAAGAGTGAAAGAAGGCAATTTATGAGTCAACACAGTGGAAAAATGTTTGAATCCCAACACTAAGATTTCTATCAGTTAAATTCCAGGTATGGCTTTAATGGGGAATGTTCTAAAAATAAAAATTTGACGTCTTTTTCTTTAAAAAAAACCAACGTGCCTGAAAAGAAGGAAAAAGAGTAACATAGGAGTAACGTTTGCATAGGAGCTCAAAATTTTGCCAAGGTTTTTAATCTAGCAGTGAAAAACAACTGAACAGGTATTTCAGATCCAAATTTAGATGGAATCTGCAATTTAGCATGTCATCTCATTAATTCATTAATTAATTCATTTCATGCATTCATTCATCTGCTTGCCCACCTTTACTCTACTCTATTCTACTCTACTTTGCTCTGCTCTGCTCTACTTTATTGTTTATTCAAGATGGCATCCTGAGAAGTCTCATTATTCTCATAGCACCAACCTTAGGGGTAACTTGGGCTGAGAAGTAGCAACCAAGTGAAACTTACTAAATCAGCTTCATTGTTGAGTAGTAAATTTGAGCCCAAATCCCCATGAACTAGCCCAGCCTGGACTAAATTAAAACAGAACTGATGGTGGACTATTATACTGAAAACAAAACAAAAAACTTTCTTATTAGAATAAGCCCCTTTTTTCAGTATTTTCCCACCTACCTACAACAACAAAAAGACAACTTTTTAACGGACAGTTCAGAAATGTGAAACATAAATAAAATAAATAAATAAATAAACTTGTTTATTTAAGGTTGACTAGGATTTCCCCTATATATGCGTTATTGGAAGTCTGTCCCTCATATGAATTTATTTCCTTTATCCTTTGTCATATGCTCAACAAAGCAAACAATAGCTGACCACACTGTCATAACATTGGTGCATTTAATGCATGATCCATAGATAGCTTTGATCACAGATGAAACTTCTACATAGTTCCAGCATAAATAAAGGGGATTGATTAGAATAATAACTTATTGAACTTTGCACTTGCTGGCTTTCTGTTGCAAATCATTTTATTACATTTTACAAAGCACGCACATAGAAACAACATAACAATCCAGAGAGACAATAAAGAGCAGAAAGAGAATAGGGATGTAAGCGTGAAAAAGTATAAAGGAAAGGAAAGGAAAGCACAAATATATTCAAAGAATAACTTCCAACGACTTCTAAGAGTATAGAAAACACTGTCAACTCTTAGTTTAAGACTATAACAAAATGTCCATTTTCCCTCCTAAAGGGGGTAAATAAAGAAAATATTTTCCCCTTTTTAAATTTTAAAAATCATCAAATCCATATGTCAAAATTTGGCATATGGACTGGTTTGCTGCACCTATAAACATTTTGATCATCAGGAACAATAAATGTTGAGATTGTTTGTTAGGGGATTCAGCACTTTTATCTCTTCTGTCTGAAATAACTTTGCATATTTCTATATAATATATTTCTTATTGATTGGTCTGATTCTCGTGGAGTCTTCATCACTTCCTTCCAATCTCAATTCGATTGTGTCTCTTGCCTGCGCAGTTCAAGTACTTAAGCATATTTGCTCTCTCTCCATAAAGTCAGGGAGCACAGTAGAAGCTTTTAGCTACAGGAACACTTAAGTAACTTTCCCATCAAGCTGTTATTTCCTAAATAAATCTTATCTGTATTTTCTTTTATGGAAGCACCACTCTTGAGCATGCTTTCTTTCAAAAGTTATAACTTTAGTGTTCCAATCTTCATTCATTTGTTGCAAGGTATAAAGGCATCTGCTACCAAATAAGAAGCTCTTCTATATTTTAGAAGGAATGAGATTATCTTTTCGAATGCTTTAGAAACAAAGGAGAAAAATTACCCAACTGCAATTCTTACCAATTTGAAGGAGCTAAGACTTTTTTTTTTTCTCCTTGGTTTTCCTTGGGGCTTTCAGAAAGTGAGAAGACAGCAATTAAACTGATTCTAGCTTTTATTACCTAGCCAACAAAACACTCTTTGCTAATTTCCTTCCAGTGGTATACTGACAAGACCAAATTCTGGGGTGAGGAGTGGGTGTTTGCCAAACAACAAGGAGTGTACAACTGCAGGGGGAAACAAAAGCACTCGCTTCTGAGTTAAAAGCCCAGAAATATCGGGAGAGCATTTCAAATATGTGTTCTTTAGGAATAAGATGTACAAAACCATTCAGTGCTCCCATTTGCGCCTTATTTAAGCCAATTAGATTTGCATTAGGCACATCTTGATGATCAGTTGTGTCGTTATAAATAGTTGTGCTTAAGAAGCAAACATACATGAGACTGTGCATGCGAACAAAGGGGAAAACCGATGGGAAAGTTAGACAATCCAATTCTTGAGACTTTGTGTTTATAGAAAAGATAACGCAGTGAGCATCCAACCCAGGAAACAGTCAAAATTTGGAGAGGAGAAGAAGAATAGAAAGTAGAGGGGAAAGTAGAAAGGAGAAGGTGGAAGAAGGGGAAAAGGAAGGTTTAAGGAAGTAGAAAAGGGAAGGAAGAAAGGAAAAGGAATGTAGGAAAGGAATGGAACGTTGTTGCGGAATCAAAAGGATATAGTAGACAAAAGAAAATAACAAAGACAGACAATTAGGGAATTTGATGGTGGTTTCAATGATGAAATTGTGATTATATTATGTTGAAAAATATATGATTGTAAAGATTGCAAATGTATACTCTAACAACTGATGTTGTAAGTGTTTTTGGGAGATGGAGGGAGAAAAATAAAATAAAACTTGATTAAAAAAAAAAAGATTTGGAAATTTAAGGGAAGTTTTCTAAGATTCATATCCATGCAACTAATGATGTTAACCTAGCACTCTACCCCATCCGTCTTTGAAGACTCTCCAATAATGAACAAACCTTGTGAGTGTCAATATTGATTAGAACCCTATATTATTTTATGCAAACATGTTGCTAATGTGTTGCACGGCAAAAGATGCAGGATTGTTAATAGCACACTGGTGGTAGAAAGCTTTGTCTACAATGCACCTCACGCAAGCTGAATTAATGAAAGGCTACCGAGTTTTGGAGGCATCCATGGATGGGCGATATCAAAAAAGCCACATGGATGAATGCAACCGTGCGCCTGAGGCCCTGCCCTTTTAAAAGATACATCAGTGATGCATTCATGTTACATGAGGAACCGTCTCACCCCAATGGGATTGGTTCGCCCCTCTTGTTCTGGCAGAAGGGACATGCGCCGGATCCCATTCCCAGCCAAGGAATGGCAGCTGGCATGTCTCTCACCCTTTGGACTATCACACCCTTTGAGGTGACATCCTCCCCCACCCTCAACTCTGCCAAATGGCTTGGCATCCTGATGGGGGTGTCCCATTTTGGAGGTGGCTAGGAGATCCTGCCTCCACCCTGTCTTGTCTTTGGTTCTTTTATCCTCTTCGTTCTTAATTTTAATGGTTTACTTCCAAAGCCTAGGTTTTAACGTTAGCAATAACCCTTAGATTTAGACACCACTTCATGGGGCTTTAAAACCCTCTCTAAGCGGTTTACAGAGTCAGCATGTTGCCCCCAAGAATCTGGCTTGGATGGATGGAAGGCTGAGTCAACCTTGAGCCAATAAGGATTGAACTGCTGGCAGTCGGCAGAATTAGCCTACAATACTACAGTCTAACCACTGCGCCATCACGGCTGAGGTAGCAATAGCACTTAGATTTATATACCGCTTCATAGTGCGTTACAGCACTCTCTAAGCAGTTTACAAGGTCAGCATATTGCTCCTAACCATCTGGGTTAACTTCAGAAGGATGGAAGGCTGAGTCAACCTTGAGCCTTGTAAGAATCAAACTGTTGGCAATACTGCATTTTAACCAGTGTGCCACCATTGTTCTTAACCTTTTAATCATTTTATATTGTTAGTTATGCCATTATAAGTAACCCAGAATCACTTGATAGTGAGAAAGGTGCCATAAAAAGGAAGGAAGGAAGGAAGGGGG
>JANHFT010000780.1:0-43340 GCA_032467955.1 Pseudoxenodon macrops | reverse complement strand
CAGCTCAGATCACGCCTTGCTCGCAGCACAGAGCCGAAGGAACCAGCCTGAAGATGATGAGTGAGACCTCATCGAAATGTCGCCAAGATGCCCTCGATCTTACACGGGAAAAGACCTGAATACGCCAAGACTTGCTAGTCTATGTATGATATGCCATATGCTAAATAAATAAATAAGGAGAGAAGATGTTGGGAGCCTGATAGCTGGTTCAGATACAGTGATGAACCACACATTCCTAACTAAATTTGATCAGTGCCACATATCACCCTAATTCATAAATTACAGTTGGAAACCACAGAGATTGGGTTCAAAAAATCATTTAAAGCAAAGGCAAATGCACTATATTGTGGTTTATCATTATAAGCAAAACTAGCAATAGTTAAAGAGCAATTGGTCTTCTACATCTGCTGCTGTTGGTTCTGTAGGTTATTGTTTGTTGTAAAAATTCTCCAAAAATGAAGGATAGCTCCAGCAACAAATTCATTTCTTGAATCCCTCTATAGTAATGATTTCCCTCTGAGGTAACCCACATAACTGATTGCAGCACTTATTGTCTGATTTAAGGAGAGCTTAGCAATAGCACTTAGACTTCTATACCGCTTCAGAGTACTTTAGTCTTTCTAAGCTAAGACTCAGCCTGTCGCCCCCAATAATCCCCATTTTACCGACCTTGGAAGGATGGAAGGCTGAATCAACCTTGAGCTGGTGAGGATCAAAGCCTTGACAGTCATGAAATTTAGCCTGCAATACTGCATTCTAACCACTGTGCCAACACAGCTCAGTAGGTTTGGCTATATGTTATAATGCCTTGGCTTATCCACCTCTTAGTGGATCCTTCTCCAGTTATCTCAGGACTACATTTTTGTCTTCCAAAAACAGGGCAATTAAAAAAAACCAACTCATCCTAGTATATTATAGCAAGTAAACATTGTGTTGGTTCTGTAAATTATTTACAGCATTGATATATTTCATCTGCTGCTAAATATTTTTCTGTGTATTCTTTATATATATATATCATGGTGATCTTGAGGGAAACAGTATCTCCAGTTACGGTGTCTATATTTCTGAATATGTGAGCTTTGGACGTGATTCTGTATATAAACTAACGGTTGTCTAAATAATTGATACATTTTGAAAATGTTTTTGTGTGTTTTCTATGTATGCTGATGTAGCCTACAGGCTTCTACCAGTTCTATCCTGTTCTATAGAGTAGGTAGTAACTCCGTGGTGATGTCATGGAGCCAGTTTGTGACTGCCGCACGTGTGCTCGCTTGCGCGCTTTGTGTGTGCGCTCGAGGTGCGACCCTGGGCGAACCAGCAATAAGAAGATTCAGAACCGACTTCTGCCTACAGGGCTGAAATTCTATTGGAAGAAAAAATGATGGTTCAGGTCCATCTAATCATATTTCTGATCATATCACTCGTAGCTGAATGCAGTTGGTGGGATAACGTTTTGAGAATGAAGGTCCCAATAATGTTTCTCATATTGTACTCTTCAGGGGATATAAATGGGTGGAAAAAAAGAAAGATGTCCATGACTTCACAATCGTAAAAAAATAATAATGAAGCATTGATTGTGGTTTTGTGACTCTCCTGCAGATGTCCCTGATTGCCTTTCAGATCATACAGATACTAAACCAGGTAGCAATAGAATATTAAAATGATTTATTTTAGTTGTGTTTTGGATCATACTCCTCTAGAAATGTAATTGCTGTGGCTTACAAAGTTGGTTATTGCCCCCTGCAAATTGCTAGGATTCTTTTACCAGCTTTACTACTTTTGATATTTACACTTTACAATTTAGAGATGTCAGCTCACAGCTTGAAAGAATTTAGATTGAAATTCCCACTGCTAAGCTTCACGCAGGCTATCATATAAATAAGCTAGCTTGATTGCTAGTATTGTTTTTTCCTGAAATGTTAAACAGTGAAATCTTCTGCTTCAGCCTGGATACAGAATGATCCGTAATCTGATTTGGAGTTTACAGTTTTTTTGATCTTGTCCTTACTTAAATGCATATTCTTATTCAAGTGATGTATAGCTCAGGGTTGATGTTATCTGGTCAGGTAAATGAAACCTCTGCAAGCAAGTAACCAGGCTCAGAAATCAGCAAGGATTTCTTTTATCCTAATTTATTTTTAGGCTATGATGATGCAATTGTATGAATAGGAAAAAAAACCTCTGCATCCTGATGGCATATTTTATTTTAATGCAATAATAAATTATGTAAAAATAACCTTAACTATGAACATGAATTTATTGAAACTCACTGCAATGAATGAAATGGTATCATTAAAAAAAGAAAAGCCATCCATGTTAATGTTTACAGAGTTCTGTGTGAAGTTTGTTTTTAAAAAAGAAAAAAAAATAGCTATTGGTATCTTCCTAACTTTTAATGGTTGTTTGGCATCTTGAGTCCGCTTGAAATTTGGTGTGCTCAGCACCATAAAATCTTAAACTAGAATACCTAATTATTAAACATTACCAGAATGTTTAACTTTGAAAATGTTTCCTCCAGGGGATATTTTCTTTATTGAAAAAGATATTTGATTTCATCATGTCCACAGGGAAATCTTGATTATGGCTCCAGAATAAAGAATAATTATATTATTTCAGAGGTATTGGGAAATTTTGCAAATGCAGTTATAAGAGAACTCATAAAATCAGCAAATTTCTCAGGAAAAGGCCATCCTTTCACTTTGATAAATCAGAGGAGAAAATAAAAGGTTTTAATTTGGTTGATGCTGGAGTTGCACGCGTGATACTTAGCTGTTAATTCACAGCTCTTTCAGGGGATAGAAAATGTATCAGATCCTTACATCAGTTTCCATTTAACAGCAAACTGCAGTAGCTGTAAATAGTATTCTTTCAAGATGTAAGAAAACCTCTTATAATGATATATATTGATGACACAGTGTTGTCTTCGTGTGTTGATGACTTTAGGAAAATATTCCTGTTTATTGATATAGACAGTCTTTTGTCTGTTTGATTAAACCATAAGAAAACAAGGATATGGATGGGCAGATATACTGTAGTAGTGCAGAGTGGTAATTTTATATTTGGGATTTATGGGATCATGGATATTAACCTCGATTATGAAGCATAACATTACAATATATTTTCTCTCCAACGTTTTTTAAAGCTCAGAATTACTTCTACATATTAGTAAGATTATACATCAAATGAAAGAGATTTTTCATCTCTTATAACAAGAAGCATTTGAAATGTGTAGTTTTCTTCACTGAATTTAGTTCAATCTCTATCTTGAGTAGGAGAGTTATTTTTGCTTTAATGCATATTTTTATTTGGAAATAAACACTAATCATTTGTAGTGTAATTTAAAATTAAAAAATAACAATAACATGTTCATTGCCCTTATCATCATACGGTTTTAAATATAACACAAATATTTAATATTAATATAAAGCAATAATTTTATATTAGTATAATATTGATAATATAAAATATTTAATATAAAAGAAAGGAAAATAAACCATGGTATTTTTAAAAATATGGAAAAGAAATCTGGATTGGAATGTTGATTGGTCCTGAAAAAAAATTAGATGAAGCAAAAAATGGTGCATAATTTCCTAGTCCTGTAAACTTTTGTTTTTGTGTTAGCAACAATTATTGGGTGCAACAACCTTAGCAAAGGAGGAGGATGGCATTGTGGAAGGGACTTTTTTTTCGTTTGACCTTTACATAATGTGTCATCTTGTCCTGGAGTGCAAAAAAAAAGGCACATTTAACAGATTCGATGGAGCAATAACCTGACAGCCGCTTATTGTTTGGAAGGATGCTTTTTTTTGGGAAATGACAGTCTTTTCAAATATTGGTCATGATAAGATAGTCGATGGCACAAAAGTGGCCACTGGATACATTAATCGAAAACATTTTATTTTAGTCAGTAACTTATTGCTGTATTTAAAGTGAAGCTCAGTAACTGGTTGCCAGAATAGCTGATGGTATCTCTTTTGTTCAGGATGCTAGTGGAGGTGAGTCACATTCACAGCCCTTTTTTCTGAATCTATGGTAAACTTATATTGGTTTATGGGCTCAGTACAAGATGTTGGTTTGATTTGGGAACATAAGCTTTTTTGTTATTAACTGCAGAGTGAGGTTGCACCCTCAGTTACAGTAGCAATGGGTGCACCATTGGAAGATCTGGAAGAATCAAGTTAGGGACAGATTGCTTGGAGAAAATCTACCTACTGTATGTGTGCTAAGAGCCAACAATTCTTGAACTATAATCAATAAGTCAAAAATAAGTTTGTTGTACCATTGTCACCATCTGGGACTTTTTAGACTATGCCAACTTGCTTTGTTTTGTCCCAAGTAGCTTTTAGATACATTAAAAAAATAAAAAATAAATATTTTGCTAATTGTAGAGCTTCAAGAAACAGCATCCAACACTGTTAAATGCACACCATCTAGTTATCTAGTGACAACTAGATAGCAGTAAAGAGAATAGAAAACACTTTGCTACCAACTAGTGTTCATCAAATTTCTGTACCTGAATCAGTTAATTCTAATTACTTTCAATTTCTTGGAGATATTTTTGTCTCTAATGAAAATGTTCGCAAGCCTTTTATTAAACACACATTAAAAATATTGAACACAGTGTAGTTGTCCTGGCATTATCTTTGGCATACATACTAAAATATCATGTAAATTAATATATACCTTACTACTTATATATCTTATTTTTTGGAATATAAGACGCACCAGAGTATCAGAAACACCTTAGTTAATTAGGAGGAAAATAGGGGGAAAAATCTGCCTACCAGCGATTCATATGGCTAGCGTCCTTAGTCTAGTCAGCTTCAGCACATTATTTTATCCCCTGGTTAGGGCTGGAAAAAAAGCTTCTTCAGAGGGAGTATGAAAAAATGAAAAAAGCCTGCAAAGATAGCTTCACTCGCTAGCGCCTCGTTAGTCTGAAAAAAAGCTTAGAAAAAGCTACATTCAGAGTATAAGATGCACCCAAATTTTCAGCCTCTTTTAGGGGGGGAAAGTGTGTCATACTCCAAAAAATATGATAAATTTGATCTATTCAGTATTTACATATATACAAACATCATACTTCTCTTTGTATTGCTTTTTAAATTTATCTTATCCACTCTTTACATCTTGTAATTACATATATACATTTCTTGAGTTCTCTATTTCAGAACTCCTAGTCATTTCTTATTTTAGGTCCTTCTTTTCTGTCCCAAACATTGATAACATTTGTTCCATATCTCATAATATTCTGTGTCTCCCTTATTTTTCAATTCCAAAGTCAATTTATCCATCTCCGCACAGGTCAAAAATTTCTTGATCACTTCTTCTTCAGGAGGGATTTCCTTGTTTCTCCAGTTTTGGGCAAAGACCATTCTTGCTGCTGTTATAATATGTGTTTAATAAAATGTATTAAAAAAAATTAAAAAGGGGAAGAAAAGAAAATGCTTGCAAGCCAATGATTTTCCGTTTGGATAAACCTTAGTTCAGATTCTATTTTCATTTCTCCTTAGCACCTGGGCAGATTTTCTAAGATGTAATAATAACAGTAGATTTGAGTGTATTTGCACAGCTGAGAGGATAAGCATATATTAAACAGAATGAAAAACAATGATTGTGCTGGTAAGTGATGAAAGCGTGGAAGATTTTTTGTCACTCAGACAAAACAAGTATTGAATTTTACTTTGAAGAGCTCATATTTAAATGCTCTCTATAAAATTATAATACTTCTGTAAAAGAAGAAAATGACACTTTCTAAATTGTAAGTTATTAATGAAAATATATGTCTGTTTTAATTTGATGAAGAAGTAATAATTGTTTTCAGGTTTGCCCTTTGTTCAGACTCTTAAAGGTCCTCAAAAGTAAATTCAGTGTAAGTGATCATCTAAATTATAAGATTTTAGAGGAGGAATTTAAAATGAACCTGCTTAGAGTATTTGATGAGATTAGTGCGGAAAACAGTTCAAATGAGTTTTGGCAGCTGTTGAATACAGTTACAGAATCAATTGAACTTTTAAAACTTTGCAGTAATAAATAGAATAGATATTTGATCTGTTCTAGATTGAGGAAGGCTCAATCTCTGTTATGGTGTCTATATATATATTGAGCCCAGATTCTCAAGCCAGAATGACCATCATGGGGTTCCTAGTCCAACCTTTCTTAAAAGCACCAAATTAGGAAAATGTTGGTCTGCCAATGCAAAATTCTGAAAATAGCACTAAAAATAACAAGACCACAGATCACACAATTGCTGGTTGTTGTCTGACTTACAGCAAAAATACTGATAAAAATGTATGTTAGTGGAATTACTGGTTGTCAACAGCAATATTTTTTCAACAAATCTTTATGCTCAAGAACATATAGCAATAGCACTTAGACTTATTATACTGCTTCACAGTGCTTTGCAGCTCTCTCTAAGCCTTTTACAGCGTCAGTATATTTCCCCCAACAATCTGGGTCCTTATTTTACTGACCTTGGAAGGATGGAAGGCTGAGTCAACCTTGAGCCTGATGAGATTCAATCTGCCAAACTGCTGGCAGCCAGTGATCAGCAGAAGTAGCCTGCAGTACTGCACTCTAACCACTGCGCCACTGCTGCTTATGCTAGTAATGATATTGAATCAGTGATGATGTAATTTTCAAAATTCACCATAGAAAGATATGATGAGTCATGTGATATACAGACTATAGTAATCCTATAGTTGAAAGGACTAGACTGAAGCTGATTGCTGGAATCAGAAAATTAAATAACATTAGGTCTAGGCTGTCAGGTCTGTCCACAGATATTTTTCAGCTCTGTTTTTAAAAATTATATCCATTAAAAAAATAAAATCAATTAAAATATTGCACAAATAAATATTTTCTGCATATCTAATATCGCTTTGTTATTTGATTTCAGACAAATTGTAACATACTGTATAGCATTTGATAATACAATTCTCCTTTGTTTTCCTAGCTCATAAATTTAGAAGAAGACTTGAAGAGCTGCATAAAGAGAACAGTTTGCTGAATTTTCAGCTTCCTTCACAGCATCCTTCCGTTAGCAGCTTCTTGGACAAATTCAGAGTCTACATTCAAATGACATTGTATGAGGGAGTTCATAAGTAAGTGTGCAAGAACCTGAATGGCTTTCCACACAATTATGTTGGAATTTATGAACTCAGGATTTTAAGTCTGTGTATGGTTGAAAATAGTGGGACACTGTATAGGTTTGTGTGTGCTGTTCTGTACTTAAATGCAGATAAATTTAGGGTTAGTGTCAGTACCACCTTATAATGCCTTGGTCCCTTCCAACTCTGTTATTCTGTTAGTGCAGTATGTCCTGTATTTAAGAATCTGAGCTGGGAAATAAGATCTTACTTTTGCCATAAATTGCTTCAAAGCAAAGTATAACATTCACCTAACATTTCCTTTCGGTCATAGAGGGTTAATTCTGACCCATTTTTGGAGTGTTAATGGAGGTGATCTGTTTTGAATAGTGTACAGGTTTTGTGTAAATGCTAAGCTTTTGATGATGATAACTGCTTGGGAGTACAGTCCAGTGGGAAAAAGTTTACTGGCAATCTTTATTGGAATATATGTGCAAGTCCTAGAGATTTGAAATTGGCCTCCACAATAGAGCATACCAATGGTTTGTATTTTTGCTAATTTACCGATGTATAAATAGTTACAGAATTTAATCTGAAGAGCTGTCTTCTTCAATAAATTGCCAAATAGTTTTGTTAAGGCTATACTTTCCATAATTACCATCCGGCAAATCTAAGAATTGCATTCCTGTCACTTGTGGAAAAACAGCTTTAGAGTAATTTTTAGATTAGTATCCATAACAAAATCCAGAATTTATTCTTTTATTGTATTTCTCCTTAACCACCTGTGCCAGAAATGATAACACTGCAGTCCATTATCACTGATTTAGCTTGTCCCTTCTCTCTCTGAAAAATTAATAGTTGTGCTGAAAATAGCAAACATCCACACATTTTTCATTGTGTCCAAATCCTTCTGCTAGATTTTCTGTCTGGTGGGCTAGAGGCACTGATATAAGGAAACCTTAAACTGAAGACTTTTTCCAACTGATTAGTTTCTATACAAATTTCCTAAGTAATTTGTCCAACCATAGGATTGAATGTTGAAACTCATTGGAGTAAATACTGGAAAAATAGAAGACCACTTAGCTGCAAAATTGATAACAATTTTTTAAAAAGTACTCTGGAAATCATATTCATGTATTCAGTGGTGGGTTCCTCTTACCTTTCCTACCGGTTCATGTCACATCAGAAGTGCACATTTTCCCATCACATCAGGGTAAAAACCCTCTGCACATAGGCAGGAGGCTTTGCACATGCACAGAGGGTTCTTTTCCAGCTGCTTTCAAGCAGCAGCGAGCGGAGGACTCGTTCAGGGGCATCACCATCCGGCAGTCGCTGCCACCTCCAGTTTGGGCGAACTGGTCTGAACCGGAAGCAACCCCCACTGCATATATTGCAGCCTAATTTACTCTTTAAAAAACTTTCAAATATTCCCAAATAATCTGGGCAATTCTGATGAAGAGATAATGGTGCCGTGCTAGCTTGAATTGAGCAAGCAAAGTTAAAATGTCTATTCATAGAACTTTTCTTTGATAATTATTATTCGTTTTATTGGCAACAACATTAGAAGAAAAATGTGAGAACTGGAATTCTCTATTTGTTTCCCTAAGAAAAAAAATAAATGTTTGTTCTCATGACCATGAAATACAGGTAGTCGTTGACTTACCACCACAATCAAGCCCAAAATTTCTATTGTTAAGTGAGATGTTTGTTAAGTATTATTTTTTCCCCATTTTACAACCTTTCTTGCCTCAGTTGTTAAATGAATCATTGCAGTTGTTAAATTGGTAACATGGTTGTTAGGTGAATCTGGATTCCCCATTGATTTGGCTTGTCAGAAGGTCGCAAAATGGGGTCACGTGGCCTTGGGACACAGCAACGTTCATAAACACGAACCAGTTGCCAAGCGTCTGGATTTTGATCACACGATCATGGGGAGTCTGCAAGGGTCGTAACTGTGAAAAATGGTCATAAGTCACTTTGTTCAGTGCCATTGTAACTTTGAACGATCAGTAAACAAACTGGTGTAAGTCAAGGACTGCCTGTATTTGATCACTGGGAAAATATCTGAAACTTGTGAATCTGCCTCTTGAGTTTATATCTGTATGTTTTAAATTTGTCGACTACCCATAAATGTTTTGTTACTTACTGATATGAAGATTATAAATAAGTAGGGCTTCCTTGAATATTAAGAACATCGGAGTAGGACAAATATACGTAAGATGACAAGAGAGCTTGTGGCTTTCTATCCTGGTCTCCAAGTATACCTGTTCTGCCTGAAAGACTACTGTTGGCAGAAGGGTTGACTCATGTGATTCACTATGAATTGTATTTGGAGTGCTTTTTGTTCTTTTCAGGCCTTTGTGTGTTGGTTTTTAGAATAGCATATTCAAAAACATGAATATACAGCTGTGTGGCATGCGTGTTATAGGTGGCACACGGAGCCATATTTGCCGGCACTGGAGCCATTGCCGTAGATCAGCTCCAGCGTCCATGCACATGCTGGCTAGCTGATTTTTGGCTAGCCACGCCCCCTCCCCTCCCAGGAGTCTCCACGCAGCCTGTTTTGAAGTAAGTAAAGGGCTCTGGGAGGGCCTTTCTGGCCCCTGGCCTCTGGGAGGGCAGGGGAGGTCGTTTTTACCATCCCCAGTCTCCAGGAAAGCCTCTGGAGGATGGGGAGGACAAAAACCAGGTCCACCGGAAGTCCAGAAATGGACCGTTTCTGGCTTCCAGAGTTCCTCTGGGGGGTGGGAAAGGGCAAAAAATGGGCCTTCTGGGTCCACTGGAAGTTCGGAAATGGACTGTTTGCAGGCTCTGGAGGGCCTCCGGGGAGTGGGGGTAGAGAGGCCATTTTCACCCTCCCCAGGCTCCAGGAAATCGCGCGCATGAGCAGAGGGGTGTGGCGCATGGGGGTGTATTGAAACATTGGTGTTGGCATGCACATGCAATAGTGTACATGCAATAGCACATGCATACGTGCTTTTGGCATCTGAGGTAAAAAAGGTTCGCCATCACTGATATACAGCATAAGTGGAGTTTTTTGCCAAATAGATGAGAATAGAAAGTATAATCATGCTACCAAACAGCTTATAAAGAATGATTAGGTTATTTATCTGGTGGCACTGAATGAAATTAGTAGTCTAGTTGAGAAAAGATTTATTGGCATGATGGATTTTTCTCAATTAAAAGAGACAACTGTATCTTACTGTGTAACTAGGGCATCGATCATCTACACAGAAACAGCAGAAAATTGACTTCATGAAGCGCTGTACCCTCATTATTAATCAAAGACCTTTACTCTTTTCTGCAGAACAAACCATTGGCACATACAACATGGTGTTGTGCCATGATTTAAGAAGCAATAAGTTATTGCTAAAGAATGGGTGGATAAATATACAAGGTTAAGCATTCTAAATTGACATATTAATTATTATATTGATTCTCAAGGGAGTCAGCAAGGGAATAGGTTGCATTTATTCATTTGCCTGTGGTCAGTAATTGGCTTACTTTTGGCAAAGAAAATTGCATGATACACATACCATTTAATCTCATCACTCCTTGTTAGTTGGAATGGTATCCTTTACTGTTTAATATTATCAATCAGAAAGATATGTTCTTTTCCCCCACTCAGTTGTTGTGGAGCAGCGGTGTCAAACTCAGGGTCTACAGGCTGCATCCTTAGATCTGGCCCACGGGGCTAATCTAGAAATAGCAAAGGATCAGCCCACAGTGCCTCTGCTAGCAAAAATGGGGTGCGAGAGTCCAAAGGAACTCTTTATCGGGTATCAGCCTTTCCAAGTAGACTAGACAGGAAACAACCAAATAAGTTAATTCTATTTTATTATAAGACTACATTACATTAGACATCTTGCAAGTCTGATAATACAAACCTTGCACCATCTCTTTTACAGGCTGAGATGTTAGGTTCCTTTCTGAGTCTTTTTCTTTACTTATTATGCAGTTGTGGGTTATATTCTCCCTTATCTGTTTGTTCCCTAGGCAGCATCTCTTCCCCACCCTCACCCCACATCCCTGCTTTCCAATTGTATTCCCATATATCATTACCCCAACTGGTTTAGTTGTTCTTCTGTTCAGAAGGTGCCTGTATTTGTAACATTGGTGTTTGGGTGAATGTCTTGCAAGCTCTGCTGGGGCTGTGAGCTTTATTTCTCCTGTGTCTCCCAGTGTTCTTATCCATGGATTGCCCAGAGATTCCCTATGAAGGTCTAGGACAATTCACCAAGTCCAACCTGCCATGGGACAACTTGCTGCAAGACAAAAGTTACGCAATATTGAAGAAATGGTGAAATAGAATAATTAAAGAAAGGATGCAAAAGGAGGGACAAAATGAAATGTGAATGACAATTTTTAAAATAACAGTTATTTTAAATAATTAAATAAAATTGTTGAATTGTCCCACAGCGAGTTGGTCTGAATTGACCACCATGAATTGTTCCCATGGCAAATTTGCCATGGAGAACTAGCCATGGCCAGTTGGCCATGGCAAATTGTTAGGGGTGAGTTGGGTGCAGCAAGGTGGCTATGAAGAATGGTCTTATTCTGTCCCTATGAATCCCTAGTTTTTCTTGCAAGGTGCTGCTTTCTGGAGCAGATATGGGCAGTCTCTTGGCTTTTCCATATTTGGAGAAGTTTTGATGAAACCCAGTTACCAGTTTCTATCTTAGCATCATCTCTGATCTTTGGAGACATGTCAGTTCACCATTATTCTCCACCTGGAAACCCTTTAGATATTGTATTTTAATAAGGGAAATGGCATCTTTTGTCCAACTCCTAAAATAATTTACAACAGCCAACTGCTGAAGTACTATAAAATACACATACATATTCAACCTTGGTCTGATTCTGTGTATTTAATAAATGAAGTATCATTGTGCGGATAGAGAGTTTTCTCTGCTAAGTCTTTTCACTACTAGATCTTTAAGAAATAATTGTTTATTTAGCCTTTCTAATCCCATCCTGGCATTCTACAGATATATTGGACTATATGTTGAGTTTCTCATCACTATAATCCAATACATTTGGAAGTCACCAGATTGGGGAAAATTGTAACAAACACCATTATGTATATTCATTAATATTTATGAATGCTGTAACAGAGAAAGGAACCTTCTCCTTGAAAAAAGTGATCAGAAGATATTAAGCCTTCCTTACCATGAAAAGATGCAGATTCCAGGTACAAAACGGGATCAGCTGTTTGAGGAAAAGAAGTGGATACAGGTAAGCAGAATATGATGCACTTTGTGGGATAGTATTGTGGAGATTGCATGCACAGATAAACAAATGCACTTCTTAGCACATATTTGTTGTTATATGACAAATATCTTCAGTAAACCCACCAGTTACTTGGAAAAAAAGGGAAGTTGGAACCATAAGAATTTTACAAATCTTTTGAAAGATATATGGATGTTCAAAGTTCAGTTTAGCAAACATGTTTTTATCTTACAATATTATTTTTCAAATGTATTTATTAATCTCTCTTTCTTTTTCTTTTTAAAAGTCTCCCTAATAGCTTGATAGACAGAACCATGCAGTCAATATAGTAATCAGTATTTATTTATTTGCTTGCTTACTTACTTATTAATCACATTTATATGGCTGTACAACCCACTGATGGTGAGTCTGGGCAGCTTCCACCATTAAAATTCTGAAATATAAAAATGCTCTATAAGGGAAAGGGAAGGGGTGGAATATTGCTTGAATTCTTTTTGTTAAATTTGATCTACTGTGTTTGTTATTCATTAATTACTTGAACATTACTGTAAAAATTCTTACCAAAATGGTATTGTTACCACTGGCACAGTTTCTACTGCAGTGTTAACAGTTCTATTTTTCTGGAAAATAGGCAGTATTTTTAAAGTTTATTAACAGGTAGAAGAATTGACTCAAAATATAAGCTGATGTTTTAATAAATGAGCATATAGAAATACAGATAGCATTTCAGGATTTCTGTTCTTTCAAAAAGAAGGAACCACAAACAAACAAACAAACAAACAAACAAACAAACAAACAAACAAACAAACAAACAAACATCACTGTACTAAAAAAGGGGAATATTTGTAGTCCAGGGTTGAAATGAAGGGTCCTTGATATTCTCTGAGTTTGGTTTTTTCTTCTTCTTGCAGATGTTTCATTATTCAAACTAGGTAAGATCATCAGTGCTGATGGGAGTGGGTTTATTTTCAATTTATAGGGTAAGCCACTAGAATATAAATAGAGAGCAAACCCCTACATTCCCTACTAGCACTGGTGATGTAACCTCGTTTGGGGGAAGAAAACAGCCAAGCTCAGAGAGCACCAAGGACCCCTCAAATATCAGTGTATCATCATGAGTGAAAGAATCCTACATTTTCTTCCTTTTCTGACATTAATACTGATTATCGTCACTTAATTATTATCAGATGTTCAACTGCCGGATAGTTTTTTTTTAAGCCTCATTTTATGAAAACAAGAGTTTATAGATGTCTTTTCTCTCTGAAGACTATTGAATTTCTGACATAATTCCTAGATTGATAGTACAGAGAATGAATGTGTTTGGGCTACAAGCTTGATTTTATACTCAAAATAGCAGACCTGATGTTGTCCTGATGACCTCTTTTATCTTCTTGACAGAGGTTGAAGCATTAGCTAGTCTGTTCTTTTCCTACTAAATCTTTCAGGCAGGGGAATAAATGAATATCTGAGGCTGCATATAGTAAGTGTAAATTGAATTTCTTCAGCCAATTCATCGAGTCAAGAAAAAAAGTGGTTCATCCGGAGATATTGAATATAACTGCAAAGTTAAATTAGCTTGTAAGTTTTGATTTGACATCAACAATATGCTTTTTCGAAGTAACTGCCTGTTGTTATTTTGAATTCATGGCTTTGTCTTGTAATTTATATAATAAATAAGATGCAGCCTGAAGGTTTTAATGAAAAGATTGGACAACCAATCTTTTTGGTGGAAATGATACAGGGGGTTGGACTAGAAAACCTCCAAGGTTCCTTCCAATTTTGTTATTCTATTATTCTATTCTATAATTCTGTTATTTGGTCCTAAAAATGTAGGCCACGCAGAAACTCTTATAAAAATTAGTGGATTTTGCATATGTTAGTCATACCCAACAGTGTTAAACCAATCAGCAAATGTGAAACTTTGGTCTTTTAAAGGGATGTTGAATCATTTATGAATACCTTGGCTCAGTGATGAATCTGGACATTTTAAAAGCATGATTTGATTATGGGATTTTTGTCTCAGTACATATTACCCATCAGGTAAAGTGGGCTGATTTGATTGAATGGCCTGATCTATAAATGCTTCCCAGCCATACAGAACAACAATATGGTCATATAACTCAAGTATATGTGAAAAGGATTTGAGTTTCTCTTACATATTCTGTATTATTCATTGATCAGTTGTTTCCTTGATGAAGATATACAATAAATCAGAATAGAGCTGGAAGGGACCTTGGAGGTCTTCTAGTCCAACCCCCTCTATCAAACAGGAGACCCTATACCACTTCATATAGGTGGCTGTCCAGTCTTTTCTTAAAAATCTCCAGTGATGAAGCACCTACAAGGCAACCTGTTCCACTGGTTAATTGTCCTCACTGTTAACAAATTTCTCCTTAGTTCTAGGTTGCTTTTCTCCTTGATTATTTTCCATCTGTTATTTCTTGTTTTGCCTTCTGATGCTTTGGAAAATATGTTGACAGTATACGGTATATTCCATCTCCATGCAGAGAGAAATTGAAGTTCTAAGAGCAAAGCTGGTTGTTCTGGAAGCTAAAGATCAACAGTTAAGGATAGAAATTCAAGAACAAGACCGCCATATTCAAGAGCAAGATTATGAACTGTCTACTTTGCTCAGCTGGGTGTCACTCAAAGAACTGCAGACAATTGGCAAAGCCTTGGCTGATATTTTGGTGGCCTCCCATAAAATTCCATACAAGTTGGATTTTCCAGAATCTGTCAAAAGGTATTCATTTTGTGGATTATTGTTTTTTTTAATGAAAATCTGCTTTATACCTTTGCCTCTTATTTTTCATTATTCTAAATTTAATGAAGAAACATATGTAAAGAAATATAGTCTTTAATTTTATATCCCAATTCTTAGAAAATTGCTGTATGTATCAGAGTAATATTGATGTCATGTTTTATTAGGATTTGAGTTTCCTTTACTGATAGCCCCCATGAAATCATTCATTTATTAGAATAATAGAATTCTAGAGTTAGAAGGGCCTGTTAGGCCAATGAACCAAATATCCTGCTCAGTATTGTCTCCAGATTAAATTATCCCAGATAAATGTCTGTCTAGTCTTCTCTTGTAGCCATGAAATGAAACTTGCCCGCCACCTCTCTAGGAAACTGTTTCTATCATCAAACTGCTCTTGGTTAATGATTTCTCATTCACTGAAAATTAAAACAAAGCTGAATGAGTGGTACTTATGATCGGTCCTCGAAATTCCAGCCATCCCAGCAGGCGTCTGGTCACATCATTGTGATCTGGGTGCTTGGCAACCAGCTTGCACTTACGATGGTTAAAGCATCCTGTGGTCATGTCATTTGTGACCTTTCCTTGCCAGTTTTCCTTAAGCCATGGTGGCACAGTGGTTAAAATGTGGTATTGCAGGCTAATTCTGCTGATTGCCAGCAGTTCAATCCTGACCAGCTCAAGATTGACTCATCCTTCCATCCTTCCAAGGTTAGTAAAATGAAAACCCAGATTGTTGGGGGCAATATGCTGACTCTGTAGACCACTTAGAGAGGGTTGTAAAGCACTGTGAAGACGTATATAAGTCTAAATGCTATTGCTATAAGCAAATTCAATGGGGAAGCTGGCAGGGACTGTTGCAAGAAGCTCCTTTAAGTTGCTTCCACTCTAGTGGCTTTCCCCCCACAAGGATCCTGTAGGAGATCACAAAGAGGCCGCCACCTGTATATCATCCCTCATCTGGCAGCAGTCACCCTAAGCCCCACCATGTTTGCATAGCACTGCAGCAGCCATTTATCTGACTACTGGCCTGCTTGCGAACTACCTGCTTGTGAATGGCTTTTCCATTGACTTTATTTGCTGGAAGCCAGCAGGAAGTTACAAGGAGGTTCTCACTTAACAATATTGATTCTTGCTTAATGATGACAATGGGAACTGCCAGGATTGCTGTCACTAAGCAATGCAGTCACTTGATCTTACATTTTATGACCTCATCACTTAGCAATAGAAATTCCAATTGCAATTAATGTTGTTAAGAGGAGACTTAAAGTTTTTTTTAAAGAAACGTGCAATTAGAATCTGTTTTCCTATAGCATAAATCCATTATTCTATGTCTTTGGAATAAGAGTGCAATCTTAACATGGCTTCCTGCACCGTGCAATTTAGTTGTGGTTGAGAAGATTTGGTTTAATTTTGAAATGGCCCATATATTATGCGTATAGAGGAAGGTATTGTTACTTCACTTTCCCCCTAATTGTGCTGCACACACAAAGCATCTGGTAAAACTGTCCAGAGTTATAGAATGTCTACAAAGAAATTAAATAAATAAATATTATAGACTTAGAGACTTCGAATAATTTTATTGTCACTTTAAATGTACACACACACACACACACACAAATAATGCACATACCCACATATATTATATGACACAGAGAAACAACGCAGTCTGGTTTGGATGTATAAGTGTACATGGTAAAAAAGCACAGCTGGCTGACGAATTCTGGGAGTTGAAGTCCACAAGTCTTAAAGTTGGCAAGATTGGAGACCCCTGGCATAGGGAACAAAGCTGCTACAGAATCTGATAGTCCTGCTAGAAAATCTGAAAATGAAATTCTATTGGAGCCCTTCCCACAACCTCCTTTTTATTCCAATTTCATATATTGTATGTAGATTTGGTACCTGAAGTGTATGGAGATATGATCTTTGGCCCATCCAAACACTTTGAGTTATATTTTTTTATGCCTTAGGTTTCATGTTTTAGAGGGTACTAAGCTCCAAACAAGAAAAGGAATGTCTTCTCCATACTGCTAGAGTGGCAGTGATACTTCTAATCCAAACATTGCTTGGTCATTTATATGTTTGGAATATTCAGGTGACATTTGGGACAGCTAGTTAGAGCTGTATTCGATTTTTGTAGCTTTCTTTTTCTGCAGGAGCTCTCTGGCAATTGTTTTCCTTGATAGCTTGCTGTCATCTTTCTCTTTGGTTTAATAGAGTCTTTTCTATTAACTTGTCCTTGAGATGTGCTTATTTCTGTTTTTTTGCTAATTCATGTTGAAGCACAGTAATGTTGACTGTTCTGCTTTTCCTTTGAAGCCACTGCATTCTCCATCAAGTGGTACACTATTAAGTGTCTTTAAGCCCCAGCCCCTCCCCCCAGCTCCGTTTGTTCAATTGTTGGATGCTCTATTTTTAGTTGGATTTAATGACTTTGATAAATGACTTGCATACCTGATTTATCACACTGTGAAATAACTAGACCAACATGGATACTTCCCATAGGGAACTGATAATCTCCAAACAGCACAATTTGCACAAGACCTAAGAAAAATATTCTCTGCAAATCCTGTATCAATTTAATAGCCACAACTATTTAGATCTGGACAAATTTTCTAGAGAAAACATCCAGCTCTGAAGAAGAGTAAGAGAAAAAGGCTCTTACAATCAATAATACCCATAGATTTGACTGAAATAGTAATATACAAACTATTATTTGCACTTTTAATTTTATTTTGAACCCTTTTACATTTCATATCAGAGATCTCTTGGTAATTATGTCCTGGGAATTCAAAGGCTATTTCCATAAGCTGTCATTTGCACCCTTGAAATCCTGTGAAACAATTTAAAACCCAGCAGTGGTGTTCTCACTGTTACTTGATATGCCACATCAGTTGATGCAAGCAACCTGTAGAAGAACATGACAGATAGTTTTCCCCTAGTTCCCCATGCCTCTTTGACATTCAGTGCTTTTATTTGGTGCATTGCAAAAAAAAACACACATTAGTGCTTGCAAAGGGACATTAAACCACCAAGCTGCTCCTTGTACTGATCTATTAAGTAGTGAAGAGCTAGTGAGATACAAAGCAGCTTATTCTGTTAGGGCAGGAGCAGATTCACCCAATAAGTGACAGAAGTCCAATGCTTCAAGGGGAAAATTCCATGTGTTTTTCCTCCTGAAAGGCAGGAGGACGTACATGGCTTCAATTGCCAACAAAGATGGAAGTCTGGAGTCAAATGAGTACAGAGACACGCCTGGGAGCAATATGAATGCTTCACATTGAAGTCCCCAAGAGACATTTCTTGTGCTCAGCATCTTTTAACATGCTCATGTCTGAAACATTGAATATAATATCTTTTCATCTCTATCCCTAATTTATCTAGAAAACCACACTGATTCACAGATCCTTGCTTAAATTTAGGAACCCAAATACATTTTTATTTCTTTTAACTTCATCTCTTCATAGAGTCAAAATGATATTTATCATCATCGAAATGCATTATTTAATTTAATAATGTATTAGACTTGTATGCTGCCCAACTCTCAATGGTGGCTTTCAAAATCAAAGAAAGGCATTGTAATAAAATCAATAAAAGATGAAGATAAAAGATGGTAAGCACAGTGAAGCCAGGGATCAAATTGTTGCTTGCCCAAAACCTGGGTGAAGACCTAGCTCTTCATGTTCTTCTAAATAGCACCTGAGAAGGGTTTATCTACTATAACAACAACAGCAATACCTTAAAAAGCTATTCCTTAAGTTATATAGTGGTAATTGGTAGCAAAAGTGAATACTCCAGTATTGAATCTAGGGCGTTTTCTGCTTATTCACAATTTATCCAAGAAGCTTTTTTTCATTGTTGTTTAACCAGTAAAATACAACACAAACCAAATGACATTATAGTTAAACAGTTTGCTTGTTAAAAGATGAGAAAATACAGAGAAAATTCACAGGTAGAAACTGCAAGCGCTAAGGAATTATTAGATGCCCTGATGGATTCATGTCGTGATGCTGAAGGGCAAAGAAACCATTTCACTCTTAATAGAATTTTGCTATATACTTTTCATTGATGTAACTTTCAGCAGAGAAAAATCCCCTGGAGTATTGAATTTGTCCTCTTTCAAAGGAGTTGGATTAGATCTGTTTTGAAGGTCATGCCTTTTAATGACATTTGGCGAAAGATTTCAAGCCTTTGGTAGAGCCAAGAGTCTTCATTCTCATTTTGGAGTTCCTTGATAAGTAAAGTCCAGTCCTTTTTTCTATCCTCATCAGTCTTTTCCCATTTTCCAATAGCATATAGTTGCTTTATTTAGTATGCTGTATGGAAGAATTGGTTTCCAGATTGATAAAAGATTTCAAACTACTTGCTGCTAATGACAAGCTTCCCTGTTACCGTACCACTATGGAGAAAGCCTCTTTGCTGGGTTATGGGAAGGCTTAAAACAAAATCCAAAAGTCTCTATCATAATATATTAATATATTAAGGGGAATATACTAATTCTAAATTGAAAATAATTTAGTTGCTGGAATCCTTATAACCTCATTCTATTCATCTCAATAAATCTCATTAAGGAGAACTTGTGCATGGAAAAGTTTCATTTTCATTCGGGAGCAGCTCTAAAAAAGCCTGATTATCAAGTGCCAAGGAAATCCGGAAATCCAGGCAGTTCAAATGAATATAAAGGTTTATTGCAAGTTAAGCTCTCTACAAAAATCTGAACTACTAACAGTCCAAGCAAATTGGTGGTAGATGTTGTGGTTCACTGGCAGCCTGCGGAGCTGGCAGATGAGTCGGACAGCGGAGAGGAATATGGCTCACCTCTGGAGTCTGGGGAAGGCTCGGACGGGGTCTCTGCATCGGAGGCAGAGATGGGGCCAGGGCCATCGGTGACTGGTGTGCCGGAGCCTGTGGGGTCTGATAGGAGCGAGACAGAGAAATAGGGGGAGACTGTTCCCAACGCACGCATGCGCAGAGCTGCCAGAAGGCAAGAACAGCTGAGGACGAAAAGAGCTACTCAGCAGTAAGGCTTGGAGATGATTGGCCCCTCCCACAGGACATAAGAAGGAAGCACACGGAGGTGCTCGTTGCAGGAAGCAACTTAGTTCAACGTCAGTCGGTGTATCTCAGCAGCTCCGTTCCACCTCCGTGTTTTGTTTGACCTTGCCAATTAGGACTTTGGCAGTGTGCCAAGAAAGATAAAGCTTGGTTCATAACCTTTGTTGGGGGACTTAGCACGGCTGTGAATGGACATAATTTACAGCCGTTGGAAATAAACAGAGGTTTCTTACACACCGTTTGTTTGTTTTAGCGTCATCAAGAGGCCCAAGTCAGAACAGTTTGGGGCAAAAGCCCTGCTTGCAGGTGCCCATTTCACCAATTCTCTTTACTTTCGTCCAGGTTTCCTTGGACAACCTCTACGTCTCTGCTGTGAATCACATTTTCCAAGAACAGCTGAAGCCGAAGCTGTTAGCAGCAACCACCAGCGGTCAGTTGTGGCCAGTGGACAAGAGAACGGAGGAGACCATGCAGGCTGTCCAGTCTTACTTACTGTCGATCACTAAGCCCGAATGGGCCACAGCGCTAGCCCACCAGATAGCTCAGGAGCTCCCGACAGGTTGGTTCCAGAGAGATGCTGGTTTTAAGAGCGGCCAGCACTTAAGTGGCTGCGCTTGTCGACCTGAAGGTTGGCAGTTCGAGACCCAAGCACCGCTTGATGGGCTGAGCTCCCGTTCCTTGCTCCATCTAGCTGTTCGGAAGCATGCAGATGCAAGTAGATAAATAGGTACCACTTCGGTGGGAAGGGAACGTCTCGGTATATAGTCATGCCGGCCACATGTCCACGGAAGCGTCTTCGGACAACACTGGCTTCCTTCAGCCAGGAAATGGAGATAAGCACCATCCCCTAGAACCGGACATGAGTGGACAGGGAAACCTTACCTTTTAAAACTGGGTTAAGCCATGGTTTCCTCTTTACTAAATAACCTACCATTGGCAGGAGTTCCTCAGCAGACCGAGCCAAACCAAAATCACTTTTGGGCTTCCCATGAGATCCACCTTCTCAACTATGGATCCTTTAAGAAGCCAACTTAATTGTCCGTAGCGGATCTCTTGCGTCCTGCAATGTCGGTCCTTCGCCTCACCTGCTGGGCTGTCATGTCCGGAGAGGCTGGACCTTGAAACCCAGAGAGGAGACTGTGGACTTTACGAACGTGGTTTTCTTTTCTCCGCTTTCCCTCCAGGGCCCATCAAGGTCCAGACGTTGAAAATATGCCTCGGCTTAGCAGAAAAATGGCTGACGAATCCATCAGTAACGGTAACGGAGAAAGCTTTCCGGGTTTTTAGAGAACCGCTTAGAATTGCGCACAGAGATGGATAATATGAACTGCTAACTCTCAAGTGTCCTAGTCTGTTCTTGTTGGGGGTCAGAAAGCAACGTGGGAACAGGGCACTGGGAATTCTAGCAAACTTGCGGTTCCCTTCGCTGGGAGTAATGGGCGAATGTAGCTTCCTCTCCTGTGGGTTGCTTTGGGAGTTCGGCTGCTCCAAGTGCACGTCTCCTTTGCAACGTTGGGCCTTTGCTCCACTCCCTCCGTCGTGCACACAAACACACCCCTCCCTCATCGGACGCTTGGGGGCGTTAACGGAGCGAGTCTCCACCAGAGCTCTAAGCAGTCCATCCCTTGCTGCCATCTTCTTTCGCAACAATTCAGGAGTTCGTTTTTTTATCGTTCCTGTTGGATCGCAAAATGCGCCACAATCATCGGGTTTCATTGGGGGCTTAAGAGACCCCAGCGGTCTCTTCCTACAGACCCATAACAGCCGTGTGTGTGTGTGTGTGTGTGTGTGTGTGTGAACAAAGATAGGTCTGTGGTTCTAGACTCTTCCCGTGTTTCATAACGAATGAGGAAGACAATTCAGAGCAGAAAGCCGGTCCTTCCTGAACAGGTAGGTGGGCTGCCTCGCCTCTTCCACCCGAATGGCTACGAAAAGCAGGTGCGGAGGTGAACGGCGGCAGCGGGAGGGGTTGCAAGTGAACGTTCTGCCTTCCTCTCGAAGGAGGCGTCTCGCGAGAAGGCCGAGGTGCACCTGAAGAAGCTGCAGGGGCAGCACCAGAAGGCGGCCACGGAAGCCGTTTTGGCGGCCCAGAAGCTCAACGCGGAGGACCACCAGAAGCTCCTCGGCAAACCCGCCGGCCTGACCATTCTGCTTTATCAGCACCGCAGCATCGCGGAGAGAATCCAAAACCCAACGGGGAGAGACTATCCAGGTGAGCCCAAGCTCGGCCTCTTGGCAAGGACGACCTTCGAGGGTAGGAGGGTAGAAGGGAGCGAAGAGTCAGACCTTCCCTCGACATCAACTTCCAAGTAAGAAGGATCCTTGACTCCATTTGAATAGAATAGAATAGAATAGAATAGAATAGAATAGGAATAATATAGAATAGAATAGAATAGGAATAATATAGAATAGAATAGAATAGAATAGGAATAATATAGAATAGAATAGGAATAATATAGAATAGAATAGAATAGAATAGGAATAATATAGAATGGAATAGAATAGAATAGGAATAATATAGAATGGAATGGAATGGAATGGAATGGAATAGAATAGAATTCTTTTAGTGGCCAAGTGTGATTGGACACACAAGGAATTTGTCTTTGGTGCAGATGCTCTCAGTGAACATAAAAAGACAAGATACATTTGTCAAGAATCTTCAGGTACAACACTTAATGATAGTCATTTGGGTGAGAAAGATAAACGTGACTTACTGTAACCCACTTGACTTCTAGTCAACCTTTACCTTTCTCACCCAAATGGAGGTAAGGATCCTCCTTACTTGGAGGTTCAAGTCAAGACAAGTCTGACCCAAAGGAAGATGTTGTCCTTCACAAACGTGTCCTCTTCTCTCTGGGGCAGATATCCATGCTGCTGCTCGAGAAATAGCACAAATTAACAACCTGGATCTGAAGAAAATCTGGGACACCTTGCTGGAGAGATGGCTGTGTCCGAACGTCCTGCCGACAGGTGTAAGTTCAGCCTCTTCTGCCTAGCTAGCAGCCAGGTGTCCTGAGGTTCCTCCTGGCCTTCAGGATTAGCAGCTGCTGAGAACATCTTTCCTTTGCTACTATTTTGAGACAAGCCAGGAGCAAAATACAGGACACCAGAGATGTGTCTTATACACACTAGGCAAGCAATCAATCTCCAACTCTACACAGAGAACTACTTTGAAGAACTTGAAGAAAGAGAGAGAGAGAGAGAGAGAGAGAGAGATGCCCTCTCATCGGGCCCCCTTATATACACAGCTTCTTAAAGAGGCAGTAACCCTGCTGACACCTCCTCATTTCAGCGTCTTGATTGACAGCCTTACAGTGGCTGGTCAGCTTTAAATATTCATTACCCCCTGACAACAATAAAAGCAAATGAATAAATCCTCGAGAAGTCATTTTAACAGGCAGCAAAGCTAAATTAAATTTTAAATAAAACTTACGCACAAATGCTCAGGGAGAGAATGTTGACCCAGCCTAGAGAAAGCAAAGTGACTTGTTCCTCTTTCTGGATTCCTACCTTGGACAGTTAACAGTTCCATCCTTCATTTAATTGACTTTTTTTTATCAGAATTCAAGCTTCCCAAAATCAGAGGTGGTTTTTTGCTTTATTTTAAAAGGGAGCCTCGGAGGATTCGGAAAATGTTCAGGAGGATGAAGACTTGAAGCGGTAAGGATTGGCTGGCTAGCGCAAGGTTGTGTGTTTGTGTTTGTTTGTTTGTCTGTTTGTTTGTTTCCCTTCCACAATGTAATTGGTAACACGGAGCCTGCAAATTCCCAATCTTTTAGAACGCAGCTGGGTAAAGTACAGAGAGACTTACAACAGCTTGTTTTGTGGCCGTTCGAAGTTACAACGGAGCTGGGTGGGAAAGTGGAGTTTTTTCACACTTAACGGCTGTTGTAGCATTTCCCCCGCCACCCCATGATCGAAATTTGTATTTATGACGGTTGCAAGTAGGATCGTCAAGATTGTTGAGACTCAAGAAAACGTTGGTTTTTGTTTCTGCAGAATCATATACCTTCTCCAACTTTACCCAGTGGATAATCAGTTGAGGATTCTTTACGAATGTGCAGTTTCTGTAACCTCTGTAAGTTCCTAGATATTATAATTAACTCCTATGCTATAATTCAGTGTTTCTCAACCCTTAAGCCATTTTAAGAGGGAGTGGACTTCAATTCCCAGAACACCCCCCAGCTGGGAGAGCTGGCCGGGGGTATTCTGGGAATTGGAGTCCACCCCCTCTTGAAATGGCCAAAGTTCAGAAACAATCATTCATCTTTTGAAACAGTATTTTCTCCGTGAGCATGCAAAGTTTGCAAAGAAATCCTAACCGTAAATCTGTGGAGTACGATGGAGGCCTCCTTAGGAGTAACATTTAGAACTGTGCGTGCAATTTAAAATCCGCAAAGGTCGCTAAAAGTAGTCAAAAATAAAATAAAACCCTGGACAGGATTTGCACCTGGCCAAAAGAAAAATGTTCTTCCTGTCCCCTAATATTGTCTACAGTTCAAACCTCTTTTTAGCCATAAAGGCCAGTGCGAACAAACTATAATTTGAGAAGCGTGACGTCTGAAGTTGACCGGTTCTCTCTCCAAGCACTCACCCCATAGGCCTGGGGGTCGGCAACTTTAAACACTCAAAGAGACACAAAGGTCCTAACCGGAAGCCCCCCGTTCAATTCCGGAGCCGACCGGAAGTCCGATTCCCCCACCATAGAGTCTCCTCCTAGCGCGGCGTCCTTTTTCCTCTACCCGTCCTAACCTATCAATTGTGGAGCCAACCAGCGACAAGGAGCTGCAGCAGAGGGATGAAAGAGCCACATGTGGCTCCCGAGCCACGGGTTGCCGACTCCTGCCATAGGCTGATTGAAGAGTTGTTGGTTTTCATGAAACCCCCCCCCCCACAAGACACATCCGTCTCCCCTTATTTCAGCCCATAGGGGTCAACCAGCTGACTTTCGCCCACCGTAGCCGTGCTTTGCGGTGTCTCCTTTTCCTGGCGGATCCTGCTGCCATTGAATCGCTCTTCAAAAACCCCATGAAGGAAGTCAGGTGAGGTGAGGGGGTGTCATCTCCCATTTGGGGTGATCTTAGTGGCATTCAGCATGAATCACTTTTATGTACGCTGCCCGTTGCGGATTCTGCTCCTTCCCTTACCTCACTTCAACTTCTACGGTTGTACCTTTTCCCTGCTTCTCTCTTGCCTCTTCCTCCTTGCTTCGGTCTCTCTGGGGAGATCAAGAAGAGGGATCCGTTTTAGATTAACTGTCTAAGGTAAAGAGTCTCCTCGTTCTTCTCTTCTCACCACGCCTACCACCTTCTGCCTCTCTGCCAACAGGAACTTCATGAAATGCTTCGTTTACCTGGCACAGCTGGAAGTGCTGAATATTCCTTACACCTATGAATCCTTCCAGAGGGCACCAAAGGAGGGCCTGATTAAAGGGCTGTGGAAGAACCACAGCCATGAACCCAAGGTGATGCCGGCTGGGGGATTCTGGGGAGTCGGGAGGTCCTCACACAGCTTAAAATTGCGGAGGTCGGGGGGGGAAAAGACGGGATGCGGGATAGAGGCACTCAATCCTGCGCTTCCCCACGTAAACCTTCCACTTTCAGGCAGTCAAGTTGGTGGCCGAGCTTTGCTTGGAATATAAAGTGCACGATCCGGTCCTCTGGAACGGTTTGCTACAGAAGCTAATGGGGTTCAAGATGGTAAGGCTTTTTCTTTTCATGCGTTTTTTCATTGTGTTCAATAAGATGCTATTCACGTTATTTGATTCTCTTGCATTTCAGGTTCACTATTTGAGGAAAGTTTTGGTGGAGATCTCTGGCATTTATTCCTTATGGCCGGTGCGTAGATTTCTAGCATGTCAAGCGCAATAAGAGATTTCTAATCTCTTTTATTTTAGTGAGATAATCATAAATTCGCCAAGGGGGGTCTCCGTGTTTCACAATTGACTGATTTGGTTCACTTTTGTTCTCCTCTCTGGAATTTTAAGATGCTTTTTAACTTCCTGCAGATCCCAAATTATACCCGAGCCTGGCAGAGTGTCATTCTGTCCCCAGTTCTTTCTGGTGAGTGTTTCGGGGGTTTTGTTTTGTTTTTGGTTACCTTCCCGTGCCATCATATGGAAAAGCAGGCTTTAGAAGCCATGGCACAAATTCAATCTCAAGAGGAGATGGGATCCTCACCTGCAGAAATCTTTTTCTCTTTGTGTGTCTTTTTTTTAAAGCTTTAGGTCCACCGGATCCCGATCAATTCGAAGCCTTTTGCGGGAGTTTCAAAATGCTTCTGATGTAAGCAGAGGAACCTTCTGTGTGTGTGTGAGACCTGGACACCAAAATATAAACAATATTTGTAGTAATTGGAAGAGAGGCTCCTTAGGCCAGATGAGATGATGGGATGGATTGTTTTCACTGGGTTTTTTTTTTAACTGTATAAAGAACAAGTGTATGTAACATGGGAGGGATGAGAAATAGCTTTTTTCTTATCAGTAATAAAAAGAGAAGCTGTTCTCGGTCATCCAAATCTTTATCTACCAAGAGTGATTAATATATTGAAGCATCTCATATATAGACACAGAGGTGGGTTACTAGCGAACCCAAAGTTATTAACTTTCTAAGCAGTTCAGAGAACAGAGTTGTTAGAAGAAATCTCCTTGTGTTTTTTTTCCACTTTACAGGGTTAATCCTGTAAGGAATTACAACAGTTCTAGTGTTGTTTTCAGCCTAATCTTGATTGCCCTGCTTACAAAAACTGCCTCTCCTTTAACCATTATTACATGCTTGGTAGTACGCCAAATAAGCTACACCCACAGAACTGGCTGTTTACAAATTTGAATCCCACTAGTGTGAGTGTGTATGTAGGTATATATATATATGTGTGTGTGTATAATATATGTGTGTATATATATGTGTGAGTGTGTATACACGTACACACACAACACATTCTCCACCCCTTTGCAGTCCATCTTGGGGCTCTGTCTGGAAAACATATTAGAAGACAAAACAGCAGAAAGCAAGAATCGGGTTTTTAAGACTTATAAATCCGGTTCTTTGGCGAGCTGATTTTTTTTTTTTTTAAGGCTAACGTAACCCTTTCCCGCTTCCAACAAGGTGCCCCGTCTTGGCAGACCTGGATCTAACTGGGATCGCAAAGCGATACGCCCAGTTGGACCTGATGGGCTTGGCTTTAGGATGCCTGGTGCTGATTCCCCAACGGGAGAAAAGAGCCCAGCAGATTCAGGTGAGTGAAGGCGCCCTCCCTCCCTCCCAAACCCAGTGCCTCTCCCCAGGCGCGCAATTCCCACAGCCGTGGCACTCGTCCCGCGACGGGATCCGAAGCATTTCGGCCGCGTGACGTGATTTCACACGCTCGTTTGAAGAGAAGTGACCCAGTTTTTTTTCCCCTTCCGGGTTAGGCCTTTCTGTCCTCCTCCGATCTCGAGCGGGTGCTGGAGCAGACGGAGGCGCACCTGAGCCTGGGCGAGGCGGCCGGGGTGGCTTCACAGGTAGGCAAAGGGGGTGAGGGGATGTTGGGTGTGTGTGTTAAAGACAACCTGGCAGGGTTGACCTGCTGGTCTTCCGGAGTAACTTCCCCCCCCCTGCTTTGTAGGTGAGGAGTTCCATCCTGGACCACATCCTTCACCAGGCCGAAAAGGACTTGGCAGATGTCAAATATTTCCCGTTATTAAAGTTGCAAGACAGGCATCCTGGCCAAGTGAAAGGCTTGGTGGAGAAACTGGTAGCTAAGAACAGGTAGGCAAAGGTGTGTGTGTGTGTAGAAAGCGTTTTCTGGATTGACAGCTCTGTTGGGTGTTTGTAAGGGACACTTCTGAAGCCCCAGGGTTTTTTATATTCGATTTACTCTATTTTTCAGAGTATAAGATGCACTTTTCACCCCCCCTAAGAGGCTGAAAATTTTGGGTGCGTCTTACACTCCAAAAAATACGGTATATCACACCTTTCCAACAGGAACCCAGGGAAGTGGACACAGCACCCCCTCTTCCTGTCTTCCCCCTACCATATAGTACGTGCCGAGCTAATTCCCCATTGCCTGGGGAATTTTTTTCTGGGTTAAGGCTCAGCTTTCCGATACTTTAAGGAAAACAAGGACTCTTCTACGCAATATGTGTCTTTTGACAAATGCAAAATGAAGAGGTCTCCCCCGCTAATCCCTCGCCTGCTCCTTTTGTGGCTGCGCAGGATGGAGGACGCGGCGTCTCTGATCACAGAGTATCTTCAGAAGCCCGAAACGTCTCCTCCGTCAAAACGGACGGCTTCCGATGTGGTGAAGGTACTCAAGCTTTATGTTTTAAACCTGCCTGATTTATTCGTGGGGGGGGGGGAATTGTGCTATTCAGCTGTTTTTCTGCCAAAAGTCATCCAGTCCAGGAATTGGTGAACTATTTTCTTAGTTGCATGAGAAGCATCCAGTAAAGGGTTAATACTTCATTCCCTGGGAAAAAGGAAGGATCATGTGATCCGGATTTTGTTCTGGCTTCAGAACTCAATTCCACTTTGCTTTCTGGCCAGAACCAAAAATCTTATCAATCCTTGCCTTAAAACGGTTCGTTTAATGAATAAGCATTCAAAGCTACGACAGCACTGGAAAAAGGTGACTTGGGACCATTTTTTCACAGTTGAGGCTGTTGTATTCCTCCATGGTCACATGATCAAAATTCAGATGCTTGGCAACTGGCATGTACTTACGACGGTTTCAGTGTCCCTATTGCGACCTTCTGACAAGCAAAATCAATGGGGAAGTCAGATTCACGTAACAACCGGGTTACTGACTTAACACCTGCCGTGAGTCGCTTAATAAGGCAAGAAGCGTCATAAACTGGGGCAAAACTCACTTAACAAATGTCTCGCTTAGCAACAGGAAGTTTGGGCTCAACTGTGGCCATAAGTCGAGGAACACCTACATCATGTATATAACGTAGTTTTGAGAGAAACTGGTCTTTATCTGATCCTTGGTCATTTTTGAATCTCCTTCCAGGTGTACTTCAGCGACCTGCTGTAAATTCCCCCAAAGAAGGTGGCATTTCTTGACAACCACATCTGGATATCCAAAACTTTACGATTTTAGCTTCAATTCTACTTCAGACTTTAACCTGATCAGTGGGTCGTTTCTCTTGTGTACATAGGCTAATTTTATCGCAGGAAACACGGTTTCCGCATTCCATGGGTGTTTATACAAACTATCTCTGGCCAAACTCCACCTGTATCCCTCTGACAGTCCCTTGTAATAATTACAGTAATAATTTCATACGGATGCAAAGAATCTCCCGTGTTTTAATAAATAAACATCAATCAATGAATCTCTGAAGTCACGGCTCTCCTGTTCTATTCATCGACGTTTAAGGCAGAAATCTGCCTTACGCACTTTAAACTAAAGGCTCTCCAGGGACAGGTGACGTTGTCATAAATCATCTTCATGATAATAATCTTTTTATCAACTCGGAAGTTGAGTAATATATTTATTGTAAGGCAGTTCACATGAACGGGTAGATTTCTGCTGCACACGTTGAGTAGTATTTACAAGCAGGAGTCATTTTGGGGGGGCCAAAGGGGAGAGAGAGAGAGAGAGAAAACCAAGCTAAATTGCCAGATTTTTGTCAGAAGTCAAGGAACAACTGTACACTTAGTAGGATAAGAGAAGCCGCCTTGTCAACTCAACAAGGCTGCGGACAGGTGTTAGGTGCGTATTGCAAAAAAAGAAAAGAAGAAGAAGCGTGGAATGAGTTAGGGGAAGGCCCACTTGCTTTTTAAGACTTCTTGTACTCGATTCTTTCCACCTTCACGTCGTCGCCAATCAGCTGATAGACGTAGGTGACAACCGTGCAGGCCTGGATGTCCATCAGCACAAAGGAAGGGGTGATGTTGCTGGGGAAATCGAAGGGGGGGTGAAAAAAAACAAGACAAAACCAACCCGTTATTTTCCCCGACAGCGTCAAAGAGCCTGAGGTTTTTTTTGGGGGGTGGGGAGGGAGAAGAGTCTGCACATCATAAAAATAGAACCTACTTTTCCAGAGCGCTGTAGGCCCCCGTGGCTGACCCTGGGTTAATGTAGAACTTGTTCTCGTGTTCGAACGCCTCGAATTTGTGCGTGTGGCCCGAAATCAAGATGTCGACGTCGAACTGCCTCTGGAGGAGAGCGAGGCTGGCCACGTCGCCCCAGGGAATGACTTGGTGGCCGTGGATCAGCCCGATCTTAAACTGCCCCACGGTAACCACTTTCTGTTCGGGGTAGTTCAGGTTCTAGGATTGGAAAGGCAATTCTATTATGCTCAATCGCGATAAAGTGAGTTTTCGTGTGGTAGCTGGTTTGCTCCATGTTAATGCAATGTTTCTCAACCTCGTTCGTGACTTGGAAATGGGTGGACTTCAACTCCCAGAATTCCCCAGCCAGCGTTGGAATTCTGGGAGGTGAAGGGAATTCTGGGAGTTGAAGTCCACCCATTTCCAAGTCACCAAGGTTGAGAAACTTAGTAAGACAATAATTGATAACAGACCAGTAACACAAATCTCCATAAACAGAGGCTTGCAGGATGAATAAATCCATTTTAAAAGAATTAGTTCAGTACAGCTTGGTCAATTACCCAGACAGAAACCACCGTTTTCAGCAGCCTCATCAAACGTCGTTACCTCATCAAAATCTCCCCTCACGACGTGAACGTCGCCAGCCAAGGTCTTGAGGTAGTCATAGCTCTCCTTCGTGCAGAGGTTCCCGGTGCAAAGAATGTGCTGGATTTTACCCGGAACCAGCAATTTTTTGAATTTAGCCGGCAGGCTGTTACAGCGGTGAGGAATTTGAAGGTCGCCCAACACTAACACCAACTTAGGACAAGAAAGAAGAAGCGGTTAAGGTTCTAGCAACGCATCGATCATCTTTCCAGCGCTGGAGAGAAAGAAATGCCCTTCAAATCAAACCTGCTAACTTCTAGAAGCTTTTTGCAAATTGTGATTGTGTATTACCGTATTTTTCAGAGTATAAGACGCACCTGGGTTTTTGGGGAGGAGAAATCTGCCTAGCAGGTATTC
This sequence comes from Pseudoxenodon macrops, assembly GCA_032467955.1. NCBI lineage: Eukaryota > Metazoa > Chordata > Lepidosauria > Squamata > Pseudoxenodontidae > Pseudoxenodon > Pseudoxenodon macrops. The sequence continues at coordinate 12,177 of JANHFT010000780.1, read as the reverse complement.
ATCTGGCTAGCATCCTTAGTCTGGTCAGCTTCAGCACATTATTTAATCCCCTGGTTAGGACTGGGGAAAAAAGCTTCTTTGGAGGGAGTAGCAATGAAAAAAGCCTGCAAAGATCGCTTCACTTGCTAGCGCCTCGTTAGGTCTGAAAAAAGCTTTGAAAAAGTTACATTCGGAGTATTAGACGCAGCCAAATTTTCAGCCTCTTTTAGGGGGGGTGCATCTTATACTCTGAAAAATACGATATGTATTTTTTTTTAGTCCCCTGTAGATGGTCTGTAGTACTGCCTGCCACTGAGGAGACCCACATGTCATGAATCTCGTGAGTATAGGAGATAGCAACTGGATTTTCTCCAACCTAACCCAATGGGGAGATATTATTTTCACAAGCCACATTGCCAAAGGTAGCCTGACAATTTAAAGATTATTATCAGTATTTGTCATCCAATGGTTTTCACTTGACAATGTACAATGACGAGGGAAAGAATATGAAATCATCAGGTCTGGAGTATTTTCTACCCTGTTTCAAGACTTTTATGCTTTCAGGGAAAAGAAATTTTTCAAATCAACGTTTAAGGATGCTTTCCTCAGCTGATAAATATCTGCTTGCCTTCCTTGATCCACGTTTGATAGAAACTCATTTATTTTTGTACTTGGGAAAACCACTTAAAATTGGGTGTGCAGTCCTTCACAATACAATTAGCTCAATGCCCCTCTACCTTTTAAAGTGGGGAAAGGGAGACATATGCTTTGATCACATTAAATCCAATTAAATACATTTGCACTGTCTAAAGATTTTGCATTAACTAGAACCCACCAACTATTCTCTTTTTACACTTCATAAAATTCTACAATACAGTTCCCTGCTCAAAAAAATTACACGTGTGTTTATATTTTAAACAAAATTGCATTTTAAAAACCATGTATTGGGAGATAGAATTGCTACCAAAAATGTTCATGTAGTTTTAGGAACGATGCTGTATAAATTCACTAAAAATATTTATGCATAGAGACATGCAGATGAAAAGACATTTGATTTGTCATGCAGACTTTAGCACTATTAGGATGGGAAAACAATATAAAATGAACTAAAGCTTTCAAAAGACTATGAAGGTGGCAAAAAGAATACAGATAGATTCATCCTTAAAGATCTTTCGTTAATTCATATGCGTATTTACTTAGAGGTAAGTTAGCTATTTTCAAAGAAGGGGACATAAAACCTTTAAACATTGCCCTGTAGATTCCTTGTCAAGTTGAAACACAAATACTTTGGCCACCTAATGAGAAGGAAGGACTCACTGGAGAAGAGAGTAATGTTGGGAAAGACTGAGGGCAAAAGAAGAAAGGGACGACAGAGAATGAGATGGCTGGATGGATAATTGAAGCAGTAGGCGTGAGGTTAAATGGACTCCAGAGGATGGTGGAGGACAGGAAGACCTGGAGGAACATTGTCTATGAGGTCGTGATGGATCAGACACGACTTCACAACTAACAACAACAACAAAATTCAGATTGGTTTGGGAGGGATTTTCTGCTAAGGAGTTGTGCTTTTGATTACCACTTTAATAAGCTTTTGTATAGCTGAATATCCTAGAATCCTGAGATGCCAAAGCTTACTTATATAACTGGCAGCTTGAATTTGACTGAAACTATTATGTTTAGATTGAAATAATTATTTTTTCTGCTGGTAGTTTTTCTATTTTTGGTCTTGTCTCTACAGGGACTTTCCCCGAAGAATGCTATACAAGTGCTTGAATTGGATTAGATTGGAATTTCAATCATTCATTTTATTCATAAGAAGCTCATAACTGACTGCATCAGTTTTTAAAGCACATTTGTTTACAGCCAGTTTAGTAGCTGGTAAGTACCACTCTTGTAATCATTTTATTTGTATCAGTTGTCCCAGGCAATCCCACCAAGATAGAGTCTAAATCAATACTGTTTCTCATTATTATGCTTATGGGTTCTCCATTCTTCTCACTGTTTGTTAAAAATACTGAAAGAGGGAAAGTTCAAAGCTGTAAAGTCACATTAACATTAGCATTTCTCCTTCTGGGCTTCCATTATAGGGAGGGAGGGAGGGAGGGAAGAAGGAGGGAAGGAATAATAGAATCTGCAACTCCTCCTGCATAAGGCAAAGATCCGATCTTCATATACAGTATAACTAATACCATATCACCTTAACAAAGAAGTTCATCAAAAGCCATGTCTAGGGAATCCCCCCAAAAAAATACTAGGGTAAAGCAATAAGAAGAATCTGGGACTAGAAAAATCCCAATCTAGTTGTTGGAATTAAAAATGCAAAGTTGAGCATTTTGTATACATTACTTAATTACATACTTCAGTCTAGCTTTATCCATTGGGAAATGTTATGATGTGATTAGCCTTGGGAGATTGTTGAAAGTATGCTTAGTATGTGTATGAGAGAGAGGGTGTGGGACAGGGAGAAGGAGTGTGGAGAAATGAGTAATTTTGGAATATATTTTTAGTCAGGAAAGATAAGGCAGGTGGATATGATTCTCCTTCCCTAATTCAAAGTTCTCCGAAAAGGTTTGGCTCCACCCACTGTAAAAGGTGATAGTACATCTGGTTGTTTGTTGATATAAAAATCCCTGGTGGGGATGGGAGAAAGGATGAAGTGGTCAACAAGTCTCTTTTCTTTTTTTTAAATAAATATTTATTAAACAGACAAAACAAAACATATAACATAAAAAGCAAGAAATTTTACAATTTCTTCCTTATAAACAATCTTTATATCGGTATATACATTTTTACACATCACATTATTCCCCTTCTTGTTTTGATTTACTATAAAAGTGGTACATGTTTCTAATACATAGTTATATTTCTAACCAATATTTGTATGCATATAGTCATTCCATTACTATAATATCTAAATTCCATATTCATATTTACTATTGTCATTTTTACATATATTTCTGTTGAATATATTCTTTATATCTGTATTTTCTTTACCACTATAATGACAAGATCTCATTTTTATCATGTTTCTATTTCTTTACCTATAGTTCTATTATTTGTTATCTTTGATATTTTAATTATCTAAATATCCATCCATTCTAGATCAGACCTGTCTTAAGTGAGTTCCATTTTGTTGTTATTTATTGTTCCCCCTTCTTTTCCTCTAACCAACTATACCATCTGACCCATGTTTTATAGTATTCTGTTTCCTCTTTTTCTTGCAGTTCTTTTGTAAGTTTGTCTGATTCTGAACATTCTAATACTTTCTTAATCCAATATTCGTTCGTTTTTCCAAAATCTGTTCACTCTTATAGTAACCAATGTTGAGCTCAATAGATCTGATATTCATATAAGCTATATTCGTAAGATAATATTTGCCTAAATGTGATTCCTATCCCAACTGAATTATGTTAAAAAGTCAGAATATTTCAAAGCTCACCACTTTACCAAAAATAAAAGTTGTACTAAAATGAATTAGGGCACTTTCAAAGTAGACATAATGAATGAATTACTCTTAAAATAAAAACTAAGGATTTTCTTAGTTTTAACCTATCAATAGAGTTTATTATCAAAATAGTTAAAGGCATAATTCGAAAGAATCTGCAAGACTGTAATTTCTCTACTTCTGTGATAAGGGATCAAAACTCCAATCCTATGGAGACTTACTTGGATATAAATCCTACTCATTGGTGACTTACTTCAAAGTAACCCTATGTGGAATTGCTCTGTAATGTATTACTATATCCTACTGGATACAATGAATATGCTCAAGCCTTCTTTTGTAGAATACAGTAGAGTAGAAGAGGAGTAATAACAGGAGACAGGAAATAAACAGGTTATTTGATGAGGTCAAGAACAGCTGCTGCAATTTGTAGCATTAATAAATCTAACCTCATTTTAAGGCACTGCTGTTTTAAAAAAATGCAGGGCATGTATCTGGGTTATATCATTAATACCAAATTCTGTGAATAGCTCGATCAAACTGTTTTCCATGAAGATCATAGATCAAAGTTAGCTTTCCACTGCCTGCCTGCCTGCCTGCGTAGTGCTTCATGGTTCAGTAGGGTAAAACAGACTCTTAAATAAATGTGAAATGCAGAACGTCCAGGACAGCAATGCTAACAACACATGTAGTACCACCCCCAGATACTTTCTCAGAAGCAGGCCCTATTAAGTTCAGTGAGGCATGTTCTCAAGTTGCACTCAGAATCCTCTGGTTTTAATTAATGCAGAAACCTGAACGTAGCAATAACCGGGATATTTAACTGCAAAGGCCTTACAGTGAAACCTACTCAAGGAATTTTCTTGCCTACCATTTTCTCCAACCTTGCCTGGATTGACAAGAAACCAATGGACCATTTGTTTTAGGTATGGATTAATCACTTTTTTAATAAAAGCATTATCCTTGAATTACAGCACTACTTTTTAAAGATGCAAAAATAATGTCAGCGCTTTTTTCAAAACTAGAAAAAGAAGAAAGGTCAGTTAAATTGTTGGCAATTTGTATAATATTCCGTCTCTCTGTTCCTTCCCATAGGCATGAAAAAGAAATCATTTTCTCTATGCCAAACTTGCTATGGAAGAACAATTGTCAAATTCAGCATATCTGCCTATCAACCTATGATATTCATTTATTTGTCTTAAAAATGGTATCATTGACCAATCTTTCCATCCACCTCTAATGTAGATCAAAGGAAGCCTGCTAAGATCGACAGAGTTGTTTTTAGCTTCGTTGGGCTTCTCCAGTCTTGCTTCTCAGAGGGAAGAAAATACTGAGGTGGTTTGAAAAAGAGAAAGTGGATAGTAAAGCCAGTCAAGTGTTAATAGATCTGTAAAATGCTGTTTTCAATTTTAAAGGGCTATCTTCCCATCACTGGGAATGATAGCTAATGCATAACTGCAAGCGGAGTGGCTAATGGGCAACGGTCATTGAACAAGAGTGGAATTGGCTTTTGTTAATGGACTGGACCTGATTCATTCTTGACCACCAGCAAATGACTATTACAGTATATCAGATACAGACGTCTCTGGTGACAGCCCTAAAAAGTGGATACTTCTACACATTATTTTATATTTGGAAAAGTTGGAAAACTGGAGAAGACGCTAAATTATGGAACATACTTAGGGGCTCCGTATAGTGAGATATTTAACCAAGATACATCTACTTCTCCATTCTTTCCTCTCATATGGCTCTTTCCACAAAAGTAATTTGTAGCACTCAACCATAAAAGGTCTACCCTCTTCCTTGAAATGGAACCAAAAGAAGACCAGAACTTCAGAATATGATAATTCAAGACAGAATTCCATCTGATTCTATCCCATAGTGAAGCTTCCACATAATTTAGTCCAGGGGTCAGCAACCTTAAACACTCAAAGAGCCACAAAGGTCCTAACTGGAAGCCCCCATTCCATTCTGGAGCCGACCGGAAGTCTAGTTCCCCCATCATAGTCTCCTCCTAGTGCGGTGTCCTTTTTCCTCTGCCGACTGGAAGTCGATTCCCCCCCCATAGAGTCTCCTCCTAGCACAGCATCCTTTTTCCTCTACCTGTCCTAACCAAAATCCCTATCAATTGTGGAGCCAACCAGCAACAGGGAGCCACAGCAGAGGGATGAAAGAGCCACATGAGGCTCCAGAGCCATGGGTTGCTGACCCCTGACTTAGTCTAACTTCGACTTTTATATCTTTATTCTACCATTTCTGCCACATCTATCCAGGGGGAAAAATACTTTAGGGAAAGAATAGCTAGTAATAACTGGCTGAAGCCTCTCACCACTATGGTGGAACTCTTGTTGAAGCATTGTTCTACTCCAAACCCTATGATCCTTTGGTCAGTAAGTGCCATTAGTAACTGAGGACCACCCTGGTGGACTTTTATGTTGAAGAAAATGGTTATTACTATTTCCCTTTAACTAAAGTAGACTGGGGAAAATTAGGCTTTTGATGTGTGTTTTAGCTGAATGCTTAAAACACTTCAAGGCTTTTCTGCAAGCATTCATCTCGAGCATTTAAAAAGCTTGATTCATTTTCAGGATGAATGAGAGAGCCTGTATATCCCTAATCAAAATATCAGCACAAAAACTCAAGCAGAACTATTTGGTAGAAAATAAAATGAATGGCATTGGACCTGATGGAAAAAAGTGTGTTGTCCAATTTTTTAAAAAAACCAAAACAATTTCAGCTATAGCACTTTTTTAACAAAATGTGATTTCCATCCATTCTTCCTAATAAGTGTGTTTATGAAATAAAAAGAGCATAAAAGTCCTTATGAATGTTCTGAATATCCACCCCCAAGCATACTCCAAAGTCTTGCTGTGTCACCACAGGAGATTATAATGATGTTAGATCAATTTTTGTTTGCAACTCTTGGTAAAATTGTTTCAATAATGTAAGAGTAACATAAAAATATAAGAGAACTGACAACTGCAATATTACAATCCACTATTATAATTTAATATGATTTACTATTTTGATTGTTTTGATTCTGGGATTGTACTTTGTTATCAGGGATGCTGTGGCTCAGTGGCTAAGACGCTGAGCTTGTCAATCAGAAAGGTCGGTGGTTTGGCAGTTCGAATGCCTAGCGCCCACATAACGGAGTGAGCTCTCATTACTTGTCCCAGCTTCTGCCAACCTAGCAGTTCGAAAGCATGTAAAAATCCAAATAGAAAAATAGGATCCACCTTTGGTGGGAAGGTAACAGTGTTCCGTATGCCTTTGGTGTTTAATCATGCCGGTCACATGACCACGGAGAAATCTTCGGACAGCGCTGGCTCTTTGGCTTTGAAATGGAGATGAGCACCGCCCCCTAGAGTTGGGAACGACTAGCACATATGTGCAAGGGAAACCTTTACATTTACTTTTATCAGGATGAATCAAATAAATTTGTCACCTCTTATGAGATTACCCACCCCCAAATTATTTTCGCTTTTTGAAAAGTATGTAATATATCATTTATCTTGTTTTATACATTGCAAAAAAAATTTGAGCTTACATTTATAAGATTAAAGTATTTCTGCTTTAAAGATATTGACTCCCAAAGATCTACATGGTCTTTCTCAGATGACATTTAGGAAAGCTGTCAAAATAAAGCTTTCTTACGGAGCGTTTAAATAATTTCAATGCATTGTAATGAGCATTTTATATAGTTTCTCTAATATTGATGCCAGGGTTTGTGCTGGTAGATGTTTATTAATTTTAAATAAATGGTGTGCGGTTTATATTCAGATGTTTTTTAAATTATCAGAAGTTCTTGTGGGATTGTAAAATAGAAATCCTGGAACAAATAATATTTTAAAAACATTACCAGGAGCTTTTGGAGCTTTTAGGGTGTTTTGTAATGATATCTACCAGCTAACCTTTTCCCCTCCTCCCGTAAAAGACCAATGCATAGAAATGATAAAAAAAGCTTTGAAAATGGAATGGCACATTTCCAGATTATTTTAGGTTTCAGAATGCCTTTCATCTCAAAGACATGCCATAAATGCAGAAATCTTCCAGCAATTCTTCTCGGTAACAGCTGGAACTGTGGACTTCCACTTTCTAAAAATCAAGAGCTGGGAGGAGAAGATAACATCTTGGACACCCCAAATATTTGTTAAGTGTCAGTTAATTCAGTCCACAGCTGCCGCTCTCTTCCCCAAGCCTCAACCTTTCTGTCATTAACTGCCCTCTCAGGTGCTTTCATACCACAGTTATGTCTGGTCTCCAAGGAGCTGAGAGATGGCAGAGCAGGCCCTCCGATGGGACAGACGGGCTATTCTTTGCTTAGCTTTGTCCCCTCTGAGAGCTCATTGTTTCCCATGACTACACACATTCTTGACTTTCTGATGAGATGCTTGTTACAGTTTCCATGGGGCGGGTGGGGGAGTGGAACATTACGGATGAGGGAAGGTAACTCTTGGCAATATGGCCAACGTGAAACTATGTTCAGTTCATATCATAATCAGAGCCTCCCTCTTTTATTCCCACCACCACCACCACCTTTCTGGTATTCCAACAGAAGAACGTTTTGATACTAACTATTGTTTAGCTGCGTGACTTGCTTTCCAGTAAAAGTACCAAAGCCAATTGCTCTCTACATTCCTCTCCTCAAAAAAATCCGTCCATGCAAGCAGCTCATTTTCTGCTGGTAGGGAGAGACGGTGCTGCACTGAAGGATATAGTTTCTGTTATGGTTATGGTCCTGGTATCTCAGAAATTAGACACTAATTAGGCATTAAAGTCTCTCATCATTATCAGAATCTCCGTCTAATTCATTTGTGTATGTGTGTCTTTGAATCGGTAATGACTCCTGGAGAGCGCTTGGAAAAAGTGCCTGCCATTTTCTTGGCAAGATTTCAGGCATGGTTTTCCATTCCTAGGGCTGAAAGAGAGTGACTGGCTCAAGGTCATCCTGTTGGCTTTATGCTTAAGGCAGGACTAAAACTCTTGGTCCCTCTTTAGTCTGGTGATTTAACCACTATACCAAACTGGCTCCAATTCATACAAGCATTTAATTCCTGAATTTTCCCCAAAATATAGACAGGCAAGGGAATCTAAAACATTCTATGAGGCTTGCTCAATAACTAAGATTTTTTAAAGCTTCATGAGGTGCTTCTATTTCTATGGCATTCACCCTAGCAGGGAAAGTGGATGTAAAATATCAGCCTCAGTAAGCTAAATGTATATACAAAACAAAATCCAATGTTAGATCACAGGCCCTTCCTAGTCATCATGATTTACTTTACAGACAGCAATTCTTCAAGGTTTAAACTTTCCCCGTCTGCTTGGAGATTCTGAATATGAAACATAAAGACCTTCTGCATTTAAAGCCTGTACTCAGCTGCAACCTTTCCTCTAGTAAAAACTTTTAAAAGGTAACATCTCCCTTGGGTAAACTTGACTTCTGATGACAATGTAGACTTGTCCAGGGGTGGGCTTCAAAAATTTTAGCAACGGTTTCTCTGCCTGGTTGCTGGGTGGGCATGTCCTAGTCGACCCCCTGCACTATGGCGGGAGACCGTTTTTACCCTCCCCAGGCTCCAGAGGCTCTCTGGAGGCCAGAAACGGGCCTCCAGAGAATTTGGTTCCGGAACTTTCAGGAGGCCCCTTTTTGTCTTCCCTGGGCTCCAGAGGCTTTCCCCCGAGTTCCGGAAGCTCCCTGGAGCCTGGAAACAGGCCCATTTCTGGCCTTGCAGAGCCTCTGGGAGGCCTGTTTTTAACCCTCCCCGAGACTCTGTGCAGGCCCTGCACTTACCTGGCATCCAAAATGGGCTGTGTGGAGACTCCTGGGAGGGATAGGTTGGGTGGGGCCAGCCAGGAGTGGGATTTGGGGGTTTGCCGAACCGCACAGAATCTTCACTAGAGGATCACCCGAACCTGGGAGAACCAGGAGCAACCCACACCTGGACTTGCCCATGTATCTTTCTTAGCAAAAGTGTGAAAGATTTGCCATTAAATTATTTCCTCCCTCCCCTCTCTCTGTTACTTTCTAGCTTACATTGATTGATTGATTGATTGATTGATTGATTGATTGATTGATAACATACCACCAAGTTATTGTTAACTATAGGTAACTACATAGATTTTCTCCATGGCAATCTGTCCCTAACCTGGTCTTTCAGGTTTCCTAACAAGGTGCTCATCACTCTCCATCAAGGAACTGAATGACTTCAGACCAGTTACTCTAACATCTGTAGTTATGAAAACCTTTGAAAGGCTAGTGATGTCTCACCTGAAAAACATCATGGATCTGCTGTTAGGCCCCTTACAATTTGCCTACCAAGAAAATAGATCGACAGATGATGCTGTTAATATGACTCTGCACTACATTCTTCAACATCTTGAATCTCCAAAGACCTATGCAAGGGTCCTCTTTGTAGACTTCAGCTCAGCATTCAATACCATCATTCCAGATATTCTTCTATGAATATTTTTTTTTCTTTTTAAGTACACTGAGAGCATATGCACCAAAGACAAATTCCTTGTTTGTCCAATCACACTTGGCCAAAAAAGAATTGAATTCTATTCATTGTTTGCTTATCCAGTATTGAAAAGGAAAGTTATTTCTTCTGCTTGTTATAATAAACCACCTTGCAAAAACACTTTATCTTTTTTAAGTTACTGATGTTTAAAAAGTAGAAAATTGGTCCCAAGTATCGTCAGAGGCCTGATTGATAAGCCAAATAGGTATTTAAAAATACTTGATAAAATTAATTACCTTTACAGTGTGCGTATGGCATAGTCATTACATAGTCTTCTCCTCTGTTTAGGAACATTAGTCGCCCTTCACCATCCAGAATGGCAGATAATGAATTTCCTGAAATACAAAAATGAAAGACTCAAAAAACTACATCCTAGAAAATGAAGAGACTTGCCAGACTAAAAAAATTGTCATCTCACAAATTATGTAATCACTTAAATTACTAATCAATTAAAAACAAATACCCCCTATTTTAGTAGTGAAAAACTGAAATCAACTGCATTCATCATAAATCCTTCATAAAGAACTTATTTTTATATTTCCTGAACATACTGGAAGCTTTTAAGCACTTACCATAAAACTTGGATTTGGCCAAAATATTAGCACTAAGGCAAAATCCATCTTTTCGATTGCTTACATAGAAGGCAGATATTGGAGGATGATGAGACACCTGTTAAAAGCAATAGTGTAAGTGACCTGCTTTGAAAGTAGAAATAAGCAAAGGATGTAAATTCTATAATAATTCAACAAATATTCATTTAGGTCAATGAAACACATGTTCCCAAAATATTGATGAAACCTACTTTGTTTAAAACACTTTCCTTGATTGCAGATAGGTTAGTTGTGATTCTCACATACCTAATTGTGCTCTGCATTTCAGACATTACTTAACTGTTTGCTATGGCCTTCAATTAAATCACCAACTAATATCTGTATTTATTCATGCACTTCAATAAACAAACCCTTTTTCTCAGTTAAAACTGAATGTTCAACATACTTTACAATTTAAAAGAAAACAAAGTACAAAGTACAAATACAGAATCAAATAAATACAAATGGTATTATACAAACTATGCCTGCTAAACATAAATATTTACAGATTTTTTGAAGGCAAATAAACTGATGCCTAAAAGCAGTTTTCAAATGAGTCTTACATCACAGCACATGAGGGCCGAATATGCTGTATAAGTATTGACTGTGCACATCAGCCCTGATATATACCTAAGGTGATAATAGTTTCCTGCTTTTCCTTCCTCTGTTAGCTGAAAGCTTTTATAGGCTTGTTATTTTGGTGTATCTTGTCTTCTTGTACACTATACTATTCCCATGCTGGCTCTCCTACTTCTGATTGGTTCCTTTTCCATTTTTATGATCCTGTACAAATCTGATCGTGCACTTGGAAAAGGTGTGAACACGCTCCTCTGTTTTTACCACCCAGATCTGCGTGGCTCCCCTCATATAATATCTAGAAACCTGATGTCTGATCAAGTAGATCTTGGATAACTTTTCTATTATTTTATTTTTGACTCTTCCCCATTGTTGCTTTCTAGTATTCATCATGACCTTACTGGGTTTTTGTTGTTGTTGTTAGAAAACCTTTGATAGCATTGTCATTATTTCTAACAATGTTTTGTTGTTATCCTTTGTTATTGGTGTTGACACACTCTGTCTGGCCTTGAGATTATGTTGTATCTTATCAGTACTAAGCCTTGCTCTCATTTTTCCCATCTGTGATTTGAGGTGCTTTTCCCAGTCTTTCATGTACCGTTACATACTAAAATAGCTACATAGAAATCCACACAGATCATCTCCAGTCACATATCCTAATGCCAGCTAAATACAAAATCACATCAGAAAGACTCATAAAATAATATTTTGTCAAAACCAAAGAGTATGCTCTTGTTTATGCATTAACTGACTGAACATATTGTTGAACAAATTTGAAATGTTACATGCAATACTTAATGTTTCAGTGGTCTTCCCATCTCTTCATAACTTGCGCTTGCCTAAGTAATCAAGAGACTAATTTGGGTGTGGGCAGAATGCATCAAAAACAACAGGATGAACTTTTCAGCTATCTTTGCATGTTATAGATCACTCTGTGTTTCAAATGGCACTGTCAGCAGATGATATGGGAAAACTCACAGCTTCATTCATTCAAAAAAAAGCACAACAAAGAATGTTCTTTCTGCGCCAACTCAGGAAGCTCAAACTGCCCAAGGAGCTGCTGATCCAG
>JANHFT010000778.1:202166-214833 GCA_032467955.1 Pseudoxenodon macrops | reverse complement strand
CGTATATTTACGCCGACCCCGAAAAGCAGGGTTGGTCTTATTATCGGGACAGGTCGTATTTTCGGGGAAACACGGTAGTACATATAAAAATTGTGTAAAATAAGTAGGATTAAGGTTAGATGACATTCACCCAGTATCAGGCCACATTAACAGCATTTTCTTTTGTCAGCATGAGATCTTCCTTTGTACATGTTGAAGGACATTGTATGCAACATAGCGTGTGTGAGACCGTGATACATTCACACAGTGTATCTTCTATAAGCAAGACCCCTTTTTCTTAGATTGTCCTTTGATCTTTCTACCTGGTGCAATGTTTTGTGATTTCCATATATGTCAAGGTTATTCTTGACCAGGTGGCAGTCATGTGGTTGTGCCAAGAGCTCCTTTCTCGCCTTCCATAGTTCCAGGGCTGTCTGTGGCTGCTGCTTGATGGGACGGGCGGAGGTTTTGAGGAAGCCATTCCTTGAGCTATAATGCATCTTTTGTATTTGGGTCAGTTTTAGGCACCTTGATGATCAGTCTCATTGTTTCCCTTAGGGACAATCCACCTATTTTGCATGTTTCGATCTGAACCAAACAGAACTAGCATATTCTCCAACAGAGTAACATATGTCTAATGTGGAAATTCTGTGGAAGTGTGGTTGGGTGGCCATGTTTATTTTTCTCAGCATATTCCTAGCAGATATTTTATGTTTGGTACTAAAATAGTGATTCTTAAAGGTAAGTGTGCAGCTCAGAGTTACTCCAAAATACTTTAGGATAGTGAAATGTTCTAGGCTGCTACCATTCTATCATAACTACAGTGTTCTTGATGTCTCATATTTTTTTCAAACGGAAAGCCCAGAGATGTGTTTTCAGCTGGTTGGCTTCAGCTGGTTATCCCCAATGTAGCCATTAGATTCAGACCCTTGGTTAAGTTTTCTTGACAGCTTTGAAAGTTACACTCTGCGCTCCTATTGCCAGATTGTTGGCATCACAGTGAAATCTGAAAGATACTGAACTAGAAGATGTTATCTTTAGAAGCAACTGCAGAGAAATTGCAACATATTGGCAATAGCTTATCAAAGCCAGAGCTGCTCAGTAAATTACTCCTTGATGTTACTCTAAACAGCATTACTCTTCTTATATAAACATAGGAAAGTGTGAATGGCTGTTATTATCTTTATCCTTGAGTACAGCAGAACTGCACATGCATTTCTGATATATATTTCAAAGCTTCCTTTGGACACAGGGAAGATGCTAAAGTGAAGAATGTAGGTCTTGCCAATGTCTTGGAGACTTGTTACATGTCTAGAAATTCAACTTTGCCTATATATGAAGCAAAAAGAATGCAAAACAAACAGTTTATGACTTAACATAAACAAAACAAATATTTTGTCTAATTATTTTAAAATATAAGTAAAAGTATGCAAAATTTGTCTGGCATGGTTTTTTCAGTTTCTAACTTGGTACTTTGACCATTACACCAAACTGGCTCTCCTAATATTTTGTATTGGAATCCCAAATAGACAAATTGGCAATGCATACAAAAATCCTGCACTTTTGCATGGGTATCAAAATTGCACATGGGTTGATCATGCAATTGTGATGACCATTATGGCATGTTAGATCCCCCCAAGGGGGTGCCTCTGAGAATATATCTGCTGCTGGATTTCCTTTACAGAAACGCTGAAGGAAAAACATTGAATCTAGCTAACTGAAAACATTTTCTGCCTCTTTAGCATGAAATATTGGTAAGGTATATTATATCTTACCAACATTTCATATGGCATAGCTAAGTTATACATTTCTACATTTCTGGGGAAAGACTTAAATCTTCTTAATTTATTTCCAACAGAACTTTATCTTAGCCAGTTGAGACAAAATATTGAATGTAAAATCCAACGTATTTAGTGCAATAGTAGCCCAAGATGACATTTCCATCTCAAAAAATGCAGCCAGTCAGCCAAGCTTGAGGTCAGTTTCTGTTTTTTTCCATACCAGAGACATCAACAGCATTTGCTGGCTTTAAACCACAATATGGTTGTGCTTCAGCTGGTGAATCTCCACATACCAGAGGTCATGTACAATATCACAAACTGTAAAACCTCCATTGCAGAGGGGGGAGGATTTCGTAAAGGCGCCGAAAGGCCCAGAATAAAAAAATAACCATTTTGTATTTCCATGCTTTTCTCATTTCATGTTACCTCAGTGTAAGTTTCTTTCTTCCATTATTCTTTGGCCATTGAAAACAACACCATGATATTTGTGTGGGGAAACCTGCACATGTAGCATACTGCTTGCTATTATATTTTCACAGGTTTAACTGCTTTGAATGCCAACACGCTGACCAAACTCCTGTATCGATCATTTCGAATAGCGTTATCCGTTTATACTGGCGGAGGCGCCTTCATTGTGTGTACCTGGAGGCGCCCCTCCCCTTTCAAAAACACCGTGGATGACGGGAGTACCTGTTGCTTCCTCGATGCAAGCGGCATAAATGTCCTGAATTGCCCTCAGATTTTTTTTTTAAAAAAAAAACCAGACTTGGCTTCTTTATCCGGCTATTAAGCCAGAATTGATTGCGGAATGTTCATATTGCATGAAGGAAAGAACACGCAAATCGCCTCGTCGCTCTTCCGCAGGAGGCCCCAGCCACGAATCGGTGGGCCGGTAAAGGCGGTTGCTTTTTAGCCAGACCCGACTGGTGCTGCAGCGCCTGGCGAAGCGGCAAATGGCCCCGCCCAGGCCCAGCCGGTCGCTGCTCGCAGTGGCTGCAGCGGTCGGCTGTTGTGCTAGTCCGCGGCGCTCCCTCGCTTTGAGACGCAGACAGGTACCGCCCTCTCGCTCGCAGTCCCGGCGGCACATGGGGAGATGCTTCTCGGCTGCGCCCGGTTAATGTTCAAGGTGGGGGGCTTCGCTTCTTGCGCTCGACGCCGCCTCTCTCTTGGTCCACCTGAGCCATGTCCGCCAGAGGTGAGTGAGCATCTGGGTCGGGACAGGAGATTGGATCAACATCTTTTTTAGCCAGATAAGGCCAAGTCTCCCCCTCGTTCGCATCTTCCTCTCCCTGGGCCGGTAGTTGCATTCATGTATCCCTTTACCCCCTCCCCTCTTCTTCCCCCCTCCACCACCTTTCCCTGCAATATGCACCTGCTGTGGCTAAGAACTTCGCCCGGCCTCTCCTTTAATTTTGCATTTGCTTGATCTTTTGAGGGAGGCGAAGAAGAGCTGCGCTGGAGAGAGCCTTGAAGTCAACGTTTGTGTTAACACCAAGGCTCTCTTTTGTGAGTGCGAGGGAAGCCTGGCCTGGCCTGGGAACCTACCTTCTCTAGAGGTGGGGTGAGATTTTGCTGTCCACCCCACCCTTCTTGGGACCGGTGTTTTTATACAGTGTTGATGGAAAAACTCGGGGAATGATGCACCAAGATATTTAAAGCTGCAGTGAATCCCTTTGGGGAAGAGGGAGGGAGAATGGAGAAAGGGGGGAAATTTCACAATCACTTTGGAGCTTTACCAGGCTGTCTGTTGTTGTTTTTTTTTCCAAGGAGAAAATCTTTTTTTGTGAAGAATTTGGGAGGTAGAATTTTGCACGGATAGAAAGTGAAGGAAAACACCAGAACGATCATACTAATATGTTCCCCTTTCTGAGCTAGGTGAAGTGGCTAGTACAGTGATTTTATTCAGTTTCTAGATACTTGTTTTAATGAAGTGTTAGATATTATTGAGTATGGGACTTATTTGTGGAAATGCATATAGTATTTATTGACGTTGAAGTCTACAAACAGTTTTTATTATCTGGATATAAAAATATTATAATTTTAAAGTATTTTTCAACAGAAGTCCTTTGCACACTTTCCTTGCACCTGATCGGAAATCCTTTTGAATATAAATGCATAGGATTGTGATGTAAAGAAGCCCAGATGTAAAATCCTTCTTTGGAACTGGGACATAAGATCTGTCTTATGTGCTGTGTTATAAGGACAGAAATGTGTATTTGATATTTCTAGCTGCATTGTGTACACTTTATGTAAGATCTTTTAAGTGCATGTACTTGTAAAGAAAACCAAAGACATGTTTCTCTGATTTCCACTGCACGTATTTGCTTTATTTCACTCATACTGTGATTGTTGTTTCGATAATAATTGAACAGGGAATATATATATAAATATACCTTGACTAGAACAAAACTCCTGTATAAATCTGCAAATGCTGATTTGTCTGCAAATTCATGGGTGTGGCTATGCTTGGAACTGGAAAGAGAAAAGGAGGAGACATAGGAAGAACTTTGCATATTCTGACCAGGCTCCTTAATATTGCCTAGCTTCCTCTTAAGTTTTGTGATGTCACAGTACTGACTCAGCTAAAATTTAAAAGCACATTTCGTTAGCTTATTTTGGGGGTGGGATGCTCAGTAAATTCCTCTTGATTTATACAAGTTGTATATCAGTGACTCCAAGATCTCTTAACCTTCAATTGTTTCATCTTTCTGAAGAAATATCTGTTTAATCCTTGAATAAAACAACCTTGTGCCACTTTTCATTTCTAAAATCTATTGCTAGCTAACTGTAAAATTGCAAGACGATATTTAACCATTGCAGAAACCATATTGTAAAATAGGGAAAATTGAAGCAGATTTTATTACTAGAGAGGTGAGTACTCCTGGTCTCTTTTCAATGTTTTTGCATTTTTGCAAGAAATAAGTGGGGGAAAGCATTAGATGTCATGTATTATGCTTCTCAGCTGTCCAACGTACTGGAAATATGAAGCTCAACCATGCATATCAGCATTTTTGTATAATTTAGACAGAAGTAGAGTCGAGTCTTTTTAAGACAAGTTTTTATACCCTTGTGAATTAACGCTTTAAAAAATATTCAAAATACTGAATAACTTTAAAATACTATGATTATAAGGATATAGACACTTTGAAAGTTTTAAGGCACAGGTGTCAAACTCACTACATCACATTGCCATCACGTGACATTTTGCGATGTTTTTTCCATTTTACGGAGCTGGGATGGGTGTGGCCTGCATATGATGCACCTGGCTTATGGGTCACCAGTTTGACACCCCTGGTAAGGGAATGGCTTTGGTAGGTTTAAATATAAAGAGTTTAGAAAGCCAAATATAAAGTATTATCTTGGAACCATTTTGAAAACAAGGGCTAACTGTAGCTCTAAAGAGTACATATTCAGCAGTTTGGGAGATAAGACTTTGGAAGCAGACTGTAAAATTCAAGGCAGATTTATATTGTGAGCCCTTGTTGTTTTGCTAGTCAGACCTAGCTGATTATGGTATTGAACAAGAATGGTAGTCTGTGGGACATTTGATAATGCATCTTTCTGATGATCATGCTGCTTCTTGCCTTAATAACAACACTCAGTCAAAAAGAGAAATAATAGGATATAACAACCGGGAAATACTATTGCATATCCATCTTCTGTGGTCTTTGGCTGCCATTTCCAGTTCCAGATGTAAGTAAGAGTGATGCATTTGTTCAGTGGTCCCAGGTATTCACAGCAAGGTGCAGAAACACAGATGAGTATTATAGAAATTGCTTTTATTAAAGCTACCGTATATCAGTTAAAATGGTCAGTTTTTGTGCCAAGATATATTTACATTCTCCAATTATATGCACTTAGAAGAACCACCAGACTGAGGTTTCTGCAAATATAGAACAAAAACCATATGACTGGACCTCTCAGGGTTTGGTTATATACCGGAATGCTCAGTACCCCTCTTGGTAAGAGTAATCAAACTTTATTAAAATCCCCTTAGTTGCCTGTAGATGAGATCAGAACTATTTGGGGTGCAAACTTCGATGGAGTCAAATGGTAATTTCAGTAATCTCCAGCAATTTACAGACTGTACAGAAAGACCATTTAAAGACTGACATATTATTGAAAAATTGGTTTTGTACATTTTAAATTATAGTTTCTTGGTTTACTTAGCTAACCTGAATTGGCATATTGCTCAAACCAGGTGCCTGGATTAAATACTGATAAACTCTGCCATCTGGTATTTCTATCAGCAGGCTGTGTAGAAGACAAAATAACATAGCTACTCTAGGGCTCCCAGCCCTTTTATTCACCGTTTGTATATGGAAATGGGGGACAGAAATAATATGGGAAGATATTTACTAATCCCCACTTTCTCCATAATAGTTAGATCACCACTTTTTATTTTACAGAATTATGTTTTTGTTTTTTTTTAAAGTCAAGGAGGTGACAACTATCTAGGAAGTTTGTAAAAATGAACAATACTGTAATGTAATGTTGCAGTTGGCATATCATCTGGCTACAAATTGAGTTAAATTGGTTTATCTGTAACTTGTGCAAAATACATCTTATAATAAACTGAACTGTGACATACTGCCCCTTCTGGCCAAGTGAGCAGTTGATCAAGGCTGAATAATATACAATTTAAATAATGAATAGTACTGCAAGCCAATCAACTCCTTTGAGCTTTTCAGAGAAAGAAGCAAAGTGCACAATAGGAATAGTTGATTTAAGCATAAGCCTTCTATAGGTATATCTAAGCAAGAACATAAGTTGGCAGAGATTGATAGGATTCCCAGCAAAATGCTATCCACAAATGTGTCCCTATTTTTCCAACCCAGTGGCTTAGATTTGTAGTTCCATCTATGGTTTTAATTGTTTTTGCAAATCTGTCAACTATAGGAATTGAGAGCTATATTTCTTCACAGCAGTGCTACTAGTTTGATACTATTGGTACATAGTTTCAGGTGGAGTGGACTTACGGCTATAAGTATTGATCACATTTTTATAGTTGTTTCACCAGACATCATAGGAAGGCTTCCTATGTGTAGTTGTTCAACTAATCTCACAGTTTCATAGCCAAGAAGCTCATGATGGGAAAAATAAGTTCTGAATTAAACTATAATATATATTAAAAGGGAACCACACTTTCTTGTTGATTAAAGATATTCTGTTGTTTAGTGTGGTAATTGAGGATGACCATGGGTTTACACTCCAGGCAAGCCTGCAAGGTTGGAAGCTTAGCTGATGTCTTTCAGTGGAGGGTTAGCAACATATCTATAGGCCTAGGGCAGGGGTTGGCAACCTTAAACCCTCAAAGAGCGACAAAGGTCCTAACCGGAAGGCCTCCATTCAATTCTGGAACCAACCGGAAGTCCGGTTCCCCCACCATAGAGTCTCCTCGTAGCACAGCATCCTTTTTCTTCTACCTTTACCTCTCCTAACTGAAAGCTCTATCAAGCCGACCGGCGACAGGGAGCGCAGCAGAAGGATGAAAGAGCCACATGCGGCTCCAGAGCCGCAGGTTGCTGACCCCTGGCCTAGGGTATATTTTTAGTAGTTATGGAAGGGCATTATATTTGATAATTCACAGTTCCTTAAATGGAAAGACAGCATCAAAGATATGCTACAACAACATCAACTAACAATGATTGAGGCTGCCAGATGACCAAGAGCCAGAACTTTGTATCTCCCTTGACACCTTGAAGTGGTAAAAGAGGAGAAGCAGGAAGAAGAGGAGGAGGAAGATCCTCAAAGCCTAGTGGCTTGACATGTTTTTCAAAGTATTAAATACTTGGGAAACATAGTGAATTTTGTCATTTTAAATGCAACAACTAAGCAACTTATTATTCTGTGCCTTCAGCTATTATCAGTATTATGTTTAGTTTTTAAAAGCAAAGTATGATATACTGTAATAAGAATATCAGGAGGATGGCCAAGGAGAAAAGAACTTTGCACATTCCCACAATAGTTGTATTAATTGTATGTGTAGAACTTTCCATATTTTAGCTCCAGAATTAAGATCAGGTTCTATCATTATCAATGCTTTTTGATGGGTATATATTTGTCAATTCTACAAAAAAGCTGGAGTTTCTGGAGTTTGCAAAGGACCAATGTCCTATGATTGATTAGGTTCCCCAAAGTTGATATTCTTTAACCAGTTTTCATAACTTTTAGCCAGTAGGCTATTCCATTTTTCACAGTTTTGGGGAGGAAAGCATGAAAATACAAATGCTGAAACAAGTGATGGAAAGGCATGGAAATGTTACAAATGGAAGGTATTGACATATGAACACTTAGTAAAATAATGTGATCAATGCAAGACTATTAATAAAATCATAGCCTGGATTAGTATTTTTGCGGAATTGTTTTGTTAAATTACTTAGATTAATTTTATTATGTGATTGCTTTTTAATGTTTTATCATGAATTATATTCACAACTTGAAGGCTATGTTAAAATGTGACTTTATGAGGGAAAAAAGCTGTGAAGTGCTAGACTTAACAAGAAACAACTTAACCATTTATTTTGAGTTGTATCTTTTATTTTATTTTTTTTAATCTCTCTTGTTTTGGTTACAAGCTCATTGGAATTCCTGAGGGGGAAATTACAAATAAGTCAGCATTAATAAGCACCACAATGATTGTGAGCTGCTAGTTTCCTGTGATTGTCTGTCTGTACAATGAACTTTAAGTTATTTTGAGTGCCCATGCTTCTGTATGATTTAAAAAAGAGAGAAAATAAGCTTAGCTTATAGCTAAACAATTAGCAGTTCAGTTCTATGTATGGCTACTGAAAGTAAGTCTCTTGGACTTAAGTGTGTGTCACTCCTAGGAAATTATATACAGAATTGTATGACGGCCACTGGCATCAGCTTGGGCAGGTGTAAAGCCTCCCATATGTTCCTTAAATGGAGGGAAGTTACCCGGATCTGATCTAATCATAATGCTATGCTTCACAAACAATAGAGACAATAACACAACAGTAACACAAGCCAGCATGATTTTGCTGCTTCAACTAATCGTATGGTTACCTACTTATGATGTGCTTTATGCTGTTGGCCATTTTTTTTGGTGATGTTTAAATGTTGTGCATTCACACATGGATTGTATGAATAGGTTTTCTCATTTCTGAAAGGTTGTTACAGAAGCCCTATTGTCTGTAATTTGAGAATGCGGATATGGAATAAAAGACTTAAATTACAAGAAGTTATTTGACAATGAAGCCAAATGTGAGCAGGGAAGGTGAACTTTATAGTGCTGGATATGTTCAAGAAGAGAGTAAAGAACCATTAGTTAGGAATGACTTTGTTTCTATTTTTGTGCTGCACAGCTGAATCTATTTTATTTTGAAAGAAAATTATGGGCAGGTGGGAAAAATGAAAGTTTTACACTACCACCATTGCTGAATATATTGCCTGCCACTTAAAAAAATAAATGTAAACAGTGTGCCCCTCAAAGTTTGAATATCCAATAAATAACAATTAGCATGAAGCATGGCAGTTTAAAAGAAAGGAACTTAGCCATGGAAAATATATTTCTGAGATCTAAGTCTGCAATTTAAATTAACACTATCAAGCAAAGTTAAGCTTTGACCTCAAATGTACTAGGGAGGCACAATAAAAGTATAACAATGGGAATCTTTTGCTTCTGAACTCCTATTGATTAGCTGCAGGACTGAATATAAACACGATGGACCCATTTTAGTTTTTTGTATCCCAAACTGAGAGTTCTTTTCTTTTTTTGTACTATACTTGCACACATGGACATATAGAACAACAAAAGAAGTACCATGGGAAGTCATTACTTATTGGAACAGGTTTAAGACTCTAAAAATTTAGTTTCAGTTCTTGGCTGGCATGCATGTGTGAATTATCTGTACAGAAAATATACTAAATTTAGGATGCTCTCTTTGAAAACAGAAGACAGAAAATAATCACTTCTTTCCACGATAATTTGTTCATTGAATCTAAAAATAGCATCCCATTTTAAAAATAAATTATTATGGAGAAAAAGTCTTCTTTTGCAATAGTGGCGAAGTAAGATAATAGTGTCTTCATGTAAGATAAATGTAATACATGATATAAGTACATCTAAACTTTTTCTGTTATTGTGACTTTGATCATTAATACTGATACTGAGGTCTGCATACTGAGATCTGTATCATTTCTAATTTCATAAAAATATACTAACTTCCTGGAGTGAAGTAATACAATTCAGTAACAATATAAGCTTATGGTATGGTCTTCTTTATACTATGAAAATACCATAAAACCATGTTTTTTTATATTATAACCATGTTTTATATTATATTTATAATATAACCATGTTTTTTCTTTATTTGTACTAAGTGAGCTTTTGATATTTTTTATCAGGCTGTGCTGATCAAACCAAGATGGATTTTTCTAATGAATCCTTTTGTCTATGATTCTGTCCAGCTGGCTGAATTGCATAGCCATCCATCTTCAAATCAGGGATGACCCCCTTAGGTTATAAATGTGATTGCCTTTTTGTTTTCAACAGTAAGATATGATTCACGATCAATTGCATAATTTTTGTCAGCCAGCTGCACTGCACATGGCTTTGTTTCCTATTTATAGAGCCTTAATGGTGTGAACATTTTTTGATAGTTATCTTTAGAAAATTATTCTTTTTGTCATTTCCTACTAACAGATATAAGAGATAAGTGGAAGGAGTTGGCGTGAGAAACCAGGAGACTCTGAGTTCTAGTTCTACCTGAGGCATGAAAATCAGCTGTGTAACTTTGGGCCAGGCACACTTTCTCAGCCCACAATGTCATGCTCAAGCAACACAGCAGTTGATCAGTTTCAACTGCAACCAAAGCATCAACACTTAGTTGATCTGAAAAAAAGCAGATCCTGCTTTGGCAGAATGTGATCAAGAAGAAGAAAAAAGTGGTGGGTTTCAAAAAACATTTACTACTGGTTTTGTGGCCATGGCTTTGTGGGCGTGGCAGGGGAAGGATACTGTAAAATCCCCATTCCCACCCCACTCCAGGGGAAGGTTACTGAAAAATCCCCATTTTCTCCCGATCAGCTGGAACTTGAGAGGCAGAGATTAGAATGGGTGGGGCCAGTCAGAGGTGGTATTTACTGGTTATCTGAACTACTCAAAATATCTGCTACCAGTTTTCCAGAACTGGTCAGAACCTGCTGCAACCCAGCTCTGAAACAGTCTCATTATGATGGCTCTCTTGAATGATGGCTCAGATGAGGAGGAACCTGCCCTAGAGTCTTCAGCTTCAACCACAACAATATATGAGCATATAATAGATACAAACCTACGGTAAACTGCACCAAGATTGCAGAAAATATGACTTCAGTAATAGAGTTGTTACTGACAACAGAGTTGTTAATGCTTGGAATGCACTACTTGATTCTGTGATTTTGATTTTATGGTGCATATTTTTGTCCAAATTGTATTTTTATTGTATTTTATTGGAAATCATCCGACAAGCTCTGGCTATTGGGCAGCTTAACATTTTTAATAAAATAAGAACATTAAGTGTTTTTCTGGTTATTAGCAGCATAAGAATGAGGCATATCTTTGTTTAGCAATGACCTACCATCTATGCTCTCAACCAGCCATCTGGTCTTTATGTCTAACCAGAACAAGGCAAGTAAATCACATATAGATTTTAAAGAGAAAATTAGGGTAAAATAATTCAGAATGCAATTCCAATTATAATAGAACCAGATTAACGGATTTATAGGAGTCATTGTTAATATAATCTGGAAATAGCTCATTGATTGCATGTTATTTAGTAAAGATAGATTTAAGAAGTAACTTAATATTTACATTTACATTGACCCAGAAGTATTTTGTTCACAATTAGCATAATCCACAGTGGGACCTGCTGGTATTCTCCATTATATTCGTTAGCAAGACTATCCTGAGCATAAATCAAAGAGAGCTTGCTGGGATCCAGAGCCCTTACACTGTATCCAACTTCACAAATCCCCCTGACACTGACACAGAAATATGATCATTTGTTGACAAATGACAAAATGCAGCATGGACTTCATATCACAGTTTTATTCAATGCCCAGACCAAAACTGAAACATACTGGCATTAAGTGAAACTGCAAAGCCATTCTCATTTTGCCTTGAAATAGGAAACTTTCTATCACTCCAGATCCAAACACTAATCCTTTGTGAAGATTGCAAATGAAAACAAGGTATGAACCTCATATATTTTTGTCTAATGCTTATTTTCCTCAGTGACATGATGAAATAAATAAAGCAAAGCCTTTCACCTTTTCATAGAAAAAGAACATTATGGACACAGAAGTTTTCGGGGTGGGTGGGATTTCCTATTCTTTCCAACAAAGGCAGCTGCTTCTTCCTTTGATTCAGGCCATATAATTAATTACACTGAAGAAGAAATAGAACAGCAGCTATGGCTGCCAAGAGACTTGGTAATTAACATAGGGAGCTATGTGTAAATCAGTGTTCTTTGCAGTTGTAAACTGAATGGCTGGGCAACTTTACCAACATGTCCTTTCTATGTCAAAGAGCTCTCATGCCTAGACATTGGACAATACACCTGGGACACACAATGTCCCAGCTGATGAAACATGCACACTAAAATCAATTATGAGCCCATGATAAAATTAAAGAACAAAATTAAACCATATTTCAGATTATCAATTTTTTCATCAGTTCTCCATCTGTAAAAAGTACCAACAATCATGAAAGTGACAAATGCTTATTTTAATAAAAGTTGTTTGTAGAATGAAATGCAGATGAGTGTGTTTTAATACATGTGTCAGGCCTGCATTTTGGCACACTTTCAGCTATTCTACTATGCATTCTTCTGTTGTGGGTAAATGGGAGGGGGCATCGTGTGGAGTTGGAGACATGTGGTCATGTTTACATTCTTTCTAGTAAG
>JANHFT010000778.1:163814-175124 GCA_032467955.1 Pseudoxenodon macrops | reverse complement strand
TTTGGGAACGGGCTTCAGGATGCTTCCTGAAAAATGGCCCAACAGGCAAATTGAAGTCACTTCCAGTTTGCCTGTTGGGCCGTTTTTTACCCTCCGGAGGCTTCAGGATGCTTCCCTAAAGCTTCCGGAGGGTAAAAAAATGGCCCAACAAGCAAACCGGAAGTCCGTGAAGTCAGGGAAGCCTTCTGAACCCTCTGGAGGGCAGAAAATGGGAGGGGGCCGCACACATGCACAATGCAGTGTGTATGGGAGGGTTGTGTGTTGGCACACATGCGCACGCTAGCGTGCGTGCTACCATTTTTGGCACGCAAGAAGAAAAAGATTAGCCATCACTGTTCTAGGAAAGCAACAAATGATTGTAACACTGACTTCATAGGACGATAGTGACTGAATTTTGAATGTGTAGTTTCAGCCTACTTTGAGATGAGTTGGTTTTAAGATTGTAATGGGGGATATGGTTTATCAGAAACCTTTTGCTCCCATTTCTGCCTTAAAACCAATACCAAGAGATAATAAAAAAAGACAAAAGAGAGAAAAAGATTTAAGATTGTAAATTGGACTGGAATACTCTCATGCCACCACACCTACTCAACAAAAATCACAAATATACAGCTGAAAAGGGCTGCCATATCCCTAATGGGTATCTAAATGGCCTTTTGTGGACTTAGGGAAGTTGAGAAGTTGATTTAGTAACTAAGAAGGCCAGCACAATCTTTTACAGAGTATCCCCGCCTGGGCTACCTGGAATCTAATAGCATGATTAGAAGTAAGGATTGTTTTGGAGCTTTATGAAATACTCTCCATCATGTAAATTTCCTATTTAAATATTCATTAAAAGTGGAGATAAACTATAAGACATTAAAAGCTAAAATTAGTCAGAAGGGAATTTGGAAGAGAGATACCTGCAGGGATATTTGATTACTCACCTTCTCCAGATATCAGTCCCATGTAAATCTGAATTATTAGTTTAGAATGAAATATTTTGAGTACATGTGTTACTAACTGTCCATCTTTAAAGTAGACAAACATTAAGATAAGTTCCCCTTTGTGTTAGGCAGTTGTCAAAAACAATGTGAGGATTTTTTTTCAACCAAAGGATGATGAAAAATGATTATGTACATCAAATCATTTTAAACTAGCAACCTACATAGATGTAGTTAGATATTCTAACTACAAGATGGTGTATTGTTAAATTATTTTTTCAACTCTCCTAACAATACACTCATCAACCATACATCTTGCTTCTGGTTGTCCTTTTTTTTTTTTTCCTCCCACTTTCCTCCCACTTTTCCCAGCATTAGATTTTTTTCACTGATTATGCAGAGGATTTGCATAATGTATCTGAAGTAAGATAATTTGAGTTTGGTCATTTGTGCTTCAAGTGAGAACTCTGAGTTCATTTTTTCATTTATCCATCAGTTTGTTTTCTTGGCTGTCCCTAATATAGTGGGAAGTCTTCTCCAATATCAAAGGTCAAATAAATCAATACTCTTTTATCCTGCTGCTTTAGGGATTAACTTTTTCCCATTTTTGTCAAAGGGAATGCTATGCTTGTATGATTCTGAACTTTATAAGTATAAATATATGATGACATTTGAATATTTCTTTTCAAGGCCTTCATGGCTGCTCTAGCCAAGTGTTAGTCTGTGCCATATTTACTGCTCGTTCCTTTACTGTTGATCGATGTCAGGGGAAAGTAACCAAAACAATTTGTGAATAATTCCAAACAAGCTTTATTCTGTTTTATTTTATTCTTTGTTCTTAGATCAGAGTTCCTAAACCTTTCCAGCTTTGTGGACCGGCAAGGGGTCAAGGGGATGGTTCCCTATGAGCAGCCGCCAAGTGTGTATGTACACACATGCAGCTCCATTTGCACGCATGCTTGCCCGGTGTTTCCACAGCTCGATTGCAAACAGCTCCTGGCCCACTAGTGGGTCACGGCCCAGAAGTTGGGGACCCCGTCTTAGATTGTTTGCTGTTATCCTTGCCAGAACTAGCTCTCACAGATTCTCTTAAGTATACTTTATAATGACTAGTGCAACTATGTTCTGCCCAACATTAGTTAATCATGATCATGTAGAATACTGTTTATTGAAAGTTAGCTTTTCTGAAAGTTACATTTACAATATTTTAGAAAGCATCGATGAATAGACTGGAAGATGAATCCCTCTTCTGAGCAGAACACAGATTTGTGAACAGACCAATTTACTTGTCTTGAACTCTACGCCTAAGATCTAGAGATGTTTAGATCTCATTTGGCAATGTTGTATTTTAAAGTGATTACATAATAAAGCTTTGTTGTGCTTTGTAGTATTGAATAGAATTATATAACTGATATAATTACTAGCTCTCACCAGCTGACTGGCTTTTCAACTGCAAATCACCAAATATGCTATAGTGCAGCTGCCTTGCAAATAATGTGCTCTTCAAATTAATTGTATCCACAGAAAATAGTATCAGGAATTTCTTCTTTGTAAACAAAAATGTGGGTAACTTGAACAAATCACATATGAAAATATAACTACCGGTAATAATTAAGCAGCTACCAGATGGAAAGCAGAGAATCGTTTGGCATCAGCTACTGGTTGTCATATGTACACACACACACACACACACACACACACACATGCACGCACACACACACTTTGAATATTATTAAAATATTAACTGGTAATCTAGGCTGTTGTTTACATTGAGTTATTTGGCTGTTTGTTTTGATCTATTCTGAATTATTCTTCTCTTTCTACCATCATCTCATTTTTGTAAATATCCAGAGTGTTATGGGATGTGAATGAGACTTCAGTATTAAATAGATACTGAATCTAGTACTGATTTACTGAGATTGTATTGTAAACAGGATTTTATATGTTCCAAATGTCTTTGCTGTGTGTTGACTATAAATGGATGTGCGTGAGATTTGAAAAGTTGTGGGTTTTTGTTGAAGTTTCAAAACCACACAACTGTGCTTGGTTTGGTACTCATTGGCATTTTTCAATGATCTGTGCATATAATTTCAATGCCCTGAGCTGCAAACCTTTTCATTGTGTTTTGTATAATTCACACACTGGGTTTTGTGACTGTGTAGAACTCTGTTCAGAACAATTTAGCTTTTATAGAAAACACAGCAATACCATACTTGTCCTTCAGCTTTGTGTTTATTGAGGTTCTAAATTTCTAATATCTGGCTCAAGGAACCAAGAACAACACAAGGAGTTATTTCTGGGTAGTTTCTTTATTGTTATTTACCTATAGACAAAAATCTTACTTAAAACACTTTTCTGAATGGCTACTAG
Organism: Pseudoxenodon macrops; assembly: GCA_032467955.1. Lineage (NCBI taxonomy): Eukaryota > Metazoa > Chordata > Lepidosauria > Squamata > Pseudoxenodontidae > Pseudoxenodon > Pseudoxenodon macrops. The sequence continues at coordinate 171,831 of JANHFT010000778.1, read as the reverse complement.
ATATACCCCTGTATACTGGTGGAAGGGGGCTGTCCACCTTCACCTTCTTCCTGCATACCAAAGATTCCAAACTAAGTTATCTCTTGGTCTCGGTGAAGAGGCTCCTCCCTCCTGCAACTCTGCACTACATTCCACTACACTAAACTTGATTCAACATGTAAGTGCCTTGGTAGCCAGTGGTCTGATATTTTCCAATGCTTTGCATCATCGTCCCTGATCCTGCTCTGCTGATCTCTGATTGGATGTAAAATATATGTTCTCTTTAGCAAAGCTGATCTATTCTTTTATAAGACTGGAGATACTATAGTCTAAAAGATTTGTATAGCAGCCTACAAATGGGCTCTGCAGCAACCAAACTTCATTACTTCCAATTCCTATTTATGCTCCAGTTTGTGATTCAATAAAAGACAGAGAATGTACTAACCTTTGCCTAGGATTTCTTTGCTGGTCATTGGCAGTATCTTCATATTGTCTTATGAAGTGATCATTATGAGCCTCAAAGATCTCAGCAGCTATCCTGACTTGAATATTACTCACTAATTATCATATTCAAAATTGTACTATTGAGTACTGTTTTAATCCCATGCAGACCACCCTCTGGAACAGCATCCTCCAGAAGGTCCTTGCAGCTCCCATCCTGATGATATGCAGAAAGTCAGTGGTAGCCAAACTGTTCTCCCAGATCTTGGTGTAGTGTGCTGGTTAAACCTCTGAAGGATATTGTGTTTATTATAGATTATTTATTTTCTGAATGAATATATACCGGTAATCTTTTTCTTTATTTGTTATTTTTCTCTTGTCTTTAAATGTAAGCTGTTCAAAGTCATTTGGAAATATACAGCCTTTACATTGAATGAATGGATGGATGGATGGATGGATGGATAGATGAATGCCAAGGAAATTTGCACTGGAGTAATTGAGACCTTTTCTTTGGGGAATTATTTTCTTGGTATTTAATGATCCCTAAGAAGTATTGTAAATTGAGATTTATACTCTACCTTCATCGCCTTAATGATTTTTTGAGACTCTCTTACTTCAGGATAATACCAGTTCTTTCTGTCTTACCTATTAAGTTCTTGGCAGCTCATTTCAATAACAACAATGAAGATTCAACCAGCACAAAGCAATTTTTAAGTAAGATGTAGTGAAAGAGAATAGGCTAGGATTACAGAACTGGATTGCTTTTATTTTAGAATCTAGTCTGTCTCTCAGTTTGTTAGGGGACTTTTTCAATCTTTTATTTGTGAACTGGTGTGTGAACTGGTAAAGATACTACTCTCTAAACTGATAAGACAGGAATGTACACATGGCCACAATGTGAATGTCTTGGGGTCTAATTTTATCATTATACCTTTTCCTATATAACAGAACGTGACTTGTAGTGAAATTATTTTCACATTTACATTTTCTGCTAGCATTCTTTTCTCACTGCACCAATTTTTAGCTTTATTGTTTTGAGTTTATATACAAATATACATACCCATTAAGGTATATATGGCACCTATAATAACTTTTCTCTTCCAATGCATCATTATGTTTCCTTATTTAGATACTTGGTTTTCTGTCACATACTCAAGGCCTTCCAAATTATTCAGTTCATTGATGTAGCCATCAGAGAAACACAGGCACATAGTATTAGAGGATTTGTGTTCCCACTGTTCCCATGAATCTGTATATGTAAGCAAATTCTTCATTGATGGACAAATTCTTAACATTGTCACTGTGGCCATCTCCATCTCCATTTCTGTTATGTATCTTTATCCAATGCATACAACATCTTATCGAAGAGTTTGCAATCTTCACATTTGGGATACACAGCAAACTGGGGGTGTTTATACAAGCAGTCTGCTTCTATTAGTGATGTGATGGTTCAGTACAGATGCAAGCAAGTCGGTACACAATCTGCTACTCCTCCATATATGGCAATAGTGCATCAGTCAGTACATCTTCATTTCAGCAATTCTAGCATTCTCTCTCAAAAAAAACCCAACTCTTTTCTTGAACCAAAACCTTGTTTTACATTTTGCACCCATGATTAAAAAACAAAAAGGACTCAAGTCAACTTCATTCTTGTTGCAACTATGATAACCTGTTATTATTTATGATCTGTCAGCAGTAATTCCTGACTGTCACCTCATAGGGGAGATGGGCTGCATAAAAATTTAATACATGTAGTCCTCGAGTTACAAATGTGATGGAGGCTGCCAATTACATTCGTAACCTGAGGATTTGTAATTTGACCGCGATCACTCCTTTCTTTCGCTCACACATTCACTAATCAAATGCGTAGGTCGTTAAGTGCACATGAGGTATCTCAGGATGGGGAAGGCCATGGGGGGAAGCTAGTGATGGAACAGGCCACCTGCACCCAAGACATCCCCCAACCCACAGATACCTCATGCAATTACCTGCCCCCTTTCCTGCCACTTACCTTTCGAATATATAAGCAAGCTGTTTCCTCTCCAGCTTCTCTGTTTCTTTGCCTGCTCCTGGAGAGAGTAGAGGGAGAGCAGGACAAGTGCGCCCTGCTCAGCTTCTTTGACTTACCGAGGCACTACTTAGGGCTTGGAAGACTTGATTCCATAAGTCCTGTTACACAAAAATAAACAAGTTACCTTCGCTTCTCCTGAGTGTCCCGCTAGGACTTCCTACACAGCCAAAAGGAAGATCTTTTTTGACAGCCTTAACAAAGTGAAATCATAATAAGACATACAAGATAATTCTACCTGACAAATATTAGTGCCTACTACTGTGTTTTCCTATCTTTAATGCCATTACCAATGCCTTTAAATAGAAATCCACGCATACAAGAATGAATGTTGCATGATAGGTGTTTTTAAATCTACATCTTATTAATACCATGCCATATTGGCCATTTTAAAGCTTGCTTTTCAGTTCTATGCTTATGTAGGCCAGCAGCCTGCCTGTATTTGGCACAGTTTATATTTTACTGGGCTTATTTAATTTAATTTTGAAAGGTGTTTTCTCTGATTAGTTGTCAGTTCTTCAAACGGGCAAAGTTATTTTGAGTTTGTTTCTTATATTTTTCTCTTTTTCAGGATTGAATATTTTTTTCTGTAAGTCCTCCCATGAACAGTTTGCTTACTCTTTCTCAAGGTCAGGTTTACATTCTTTCGCACCAGTTTTTTCTGTGTTTGCTTGCTTAATAATTTGTGTCATGATACATTGAAAGTTTCTTTGGTGCTTCTTTCATGTGGTTAAAAATGAAATTAGAAGACTATAGAGAGAGTTTAACTGAATAAACTCACATTTTCATGTTCTGCTTAATTCACAAATGGCTTCAGGAGAACTTATACTTATACTCTTATACTAAGTTATACTCCAAATACTAATACAATTCATTTTCAGAATTTTATTGTATCTTGCATAAGTTCTTTCAGGACTAGCATCTAAATCCTGGTGTTATAAATCCTAATTATTACAAATTAGCAATGACAAACTTTCAAGAAAGTCCCAACGAACCTATGAGCTTGTCCTACCTTTATTTTGACTAAGTTTTCCCTACAATTTGGAGAAGAAATATTATAGTTAAGAATCTTAATCAGATGTTTAACTATACTCCTAAAACATAGAATTTGTCTCCTCATGAAAGAGCCCTGTATTGGTCTAACAAAAAGAATACAACTGGAAAGAAAGTTTCCCTCATGATTTTTATGGATGCATCCGTCCATAGTGGGTTAACCTGTTTTTGAACAGGTTTTTGAGTTTCTGGGGTCCTGCTATTTCCAAGCATTGGACATCCACTGTCCAGACTTTAAAAAAACTTTATTACAACAGTTGTTAAGTTTGGGATATTGGTGGCAAGTACTTGCCTGTTTGGATTTTAAGTCCCAGCATACTTTAGCTTCTTAATTTTTTTATTGCTTTGTCTATTTTGTGATTCCCACCAGTTCTTGCTTGCAGGCAAATAGTGTTTCTTCCAGATCTTCCAATGCACCATTGTTATCTTTGTTTGTAATCAATCTGTGCAATCTTCGGGAAGCAATTTATTAAATCTCTCTCTCTCCCCCCTCCCATATCTCTCTCACTCCTTATTGACAAATGAGTTGATTGGTAACACTACTAAGGAGTGAGTCAGCTCCTTGATTTCCTGGCAGTTATTGAACCTTCTGTTTCATTGCTCTTTTATGCTTGGAATACAATATGTTGATACATCCAAGAGATAGAATAATGCATATTTTTCATCAGTCATATTGACAATTTATTTTGATGTGTCAAAGAAAAAAACATTGATTCTCATAATTCCAATCTCCAAACAAGTTGGTTCCTTTTCAGATAAGGCATATTAGTTCTTGAAAAGACATATTAGTCTTTTGTTGCTCTGCTTTTAGTTGCAGTTCTTTAAATTTTGTGATATGTAGTCTTCCAGTTCTTTCTTTTCTCTGCCACTGTCTCCAGACATTGTTCCACTATTTAGGACTTTTTGTCTTTCTCATCAACAATGATTAAATCTAGGATATTGTATGGCAGATGCTTGCCTGTATGAATTCTAAAGTCCCAGGCCACTTTAACGTTTCCATTACTTTGTCTATTTTATGGTCCTATCAACTATTGCTTGCAGACAAATGGCATTTCTTCCAGATATTCCAATGTATCATTGTTGCTACTTTGTAATGACAATGTTTGTAGTCAGTCTCTTGCAGCATTCTTGCAGCAGCTAACTAGGTGGTCTACAAATATGGGCAGTTCAAAGCAGGGTGGGTTTTTGTAAAATTAGGGTGTTTAGATCTAATAAATTCAATATAAATTCCATATTTCCAGATATCGAGGAAATCTTTACATATTACTCTGATCGTTCCAATGACAATATTTTTATTTTTATTGTGATTCATTGCAGGTTAGATGTTTAGACTGATTTGGCTTTTTTAATCTACTTATTGAATCGTTATTATTTTTGTTTGTTGCCAGATGTTCAGATTAGATTTGGCATCCTTTTCCACCTTTCAAGTCCTTCCTAAGGATCTGGGATAGGCAGATATTGATATTTTATTATGTTACTCACAGACAGGATCATTATTATTACTGTTGTTATTAAGTTATGTGAGAAAGAAACAAAGTACAGAATTTTCATAACTGCAACGTAGCATAATTTTCTCAACTGAGTGCAATATTTGAAATGCAAAGAATATAGTATGTGCATTTTAAAGAAATATATAATATTTAAAGCAGATGTTTGCATTCCCAAGATTGGTTTTTAATTCATAGATTAACAAGGATATATAACTTCTCATTCTTAGCTATTACTATTTTATGTGAGTGTTAATTATAGTAAAGTTAGAAGCAAACTTCCAAACACCACATTAGTCCATTACAGTAATAAGGGGTTTAGGATTCAGGAATTGCCAGGGATAAGCATCTTGGGATACAATTACACTTCATAATTCTAGACTGAAATGTTCCCATCCTTAGATATCTCCTTGCCTTGTATCACTGCCTAAACTTGTCATTGTCTGTCTGATCTGTTTGGAATTTTAAATCCACAGGAAGCACTCTTGTTTTCTTTACAGATTGAGTTTGAGTTTACTTTTGTCTTCACAGTAAATGACATCGGAAATAAGCTAACAAGTAAATGTACAACAATAGAAATAACCTAGAAGCTTAGCCTTACATCCCATGTGCAGCAGTTTTACTGGCTTTTGACTCATAGGAGCTGTTTGCAGATGAATTACTCCATTCTATTCCACATTAATCTCCTTTTTCATATAGCTGAAAAGGGCATGTCGAATCAGCCAGATGAATGTAGTTGAACAGCATGAAAGTAATTACTTTAATAAGATCCTTCCCCTTGGTTTTTTCCCCCCTAATGAACTTTTACACCAGAAAGGAGATTAGGTTTTCCTCCTTCCATCAGGTAGATTTTAGAATGGCTCTGTGGCTAAACTGATTAAAGGATAAAGCAGGAGAGGGCCACATTTCCCCCCTCCCGAAGTCTGCATGTAGTGATGGGTGGTGGATCATGGACCACATACCAAAAGTGGACAAAATGGACTAAATTAGCAGCTTCTTAATCTATTCATCCATCTTTCTCCCAGATCCACACAAACATAACTTATTCTACTGCATTGTCACTTTCTTCACAAACATTCTGTCAATTTTTACCAATATCCAGATATGCATATAGATATAATAACTCCACTTTACCATCAACGTGCAGAAAAGAACACATTGTACATGTAATCTCTTCTGCTATCTGATTGATGATAAAAAGTTGGCTTTCAAATCCGGGCTGAGAATGTATAGACATTAAGTGCTGGTCTTAGAACAAGGTGACCCAGTTCAAATCCTTTCTAAGCCATCGAACTAATGAGGCAACTTTAGGCCAGTCACTGTCTTTCAGCTCAACCAACCTCTCAGTTTAATTAGAATAAGCACTAATATATGTCATTTTAGAGAAACATGGAGCTGTCCCTGCTGTATTCAGTTTCCGAAAGCATCTTGGAACACAAATGTAGCATCTATTTGCAATAGCTGAAAGCAACTCTGCACAATTAAAGGAAGAATTTAAAAGAAGAACTATATTTAAATCGTTGCAGTACTGCATTTATCCTCGCTCATGCTTCGAAACTCCTATATTTGAGAGACTGAATCTGAAATGTTGCCCAAGAGGATAAACAGAATCTATTCGACTTCTAGATGCATTCATTGGTTGTATAGTTAAAATATTTAAATAGCAGTTCCAGATATAGAACAATCCTAGGTCTGTTCAGTTAGCTTGAGTTTTTCAGTGCATAGAAACACAGGAAATTTATTTATTATACCTGTAGGTTATGATTAGTTTCCTTAGTGATGGGCAATCAGGTGTACATCACTTTAAAAGTTTTGAATGATCCTTCCTAGAATGCATTCCATTGGTCTTGTTTCCAAAACAAAATATTAAATTAGTCATGGGGAAGACTTTGTCCTAAATGTTGCAAACATCATTTTACAAACAGATTTGAAGCTAGAGTAGACTTGTTAGCAGAAAACATCTCCCTATAAATATATCAAGTATACATTGTGTACTGAAATCATGCAGTTGCTTTTTTCCAAGAAGCAGAAACTACTAATATCACATGTTATTTCACCCCAAGAAAGGGCAGAATTTTGTTTAAAAATTAACAAAATTCTTAGCAATGAAGTAGTTTTCACAAGCTCAGCTATATGAATGTATGTGTAAAATTACCAGAGTTCCAGTGTAATCCTTTTCTTAATTCCCTGGATTTTAGGAACTCTCGAATACTACTATACCAAATGGACTTTAAGGCTCATGTAGTCAATGGAAACCAAAGGAAGATTTTTAATCAAAATATGTTAGAAACAGCACTAAAAATAACCTGTTATATGTTTCAGAAAATAGGGATTTAATTGGGTGCCAAAATGATTTTAGATTGTATCATCTTCTATCACACCAACCTGCTAAAAGCTGGGCTAAAATGGATTTTAATATGGTGCATTCCCTTCTTATTTTATAATTAAATTATTCTTGCATCATAGCTAGGTAAGCCTTTCATTTTATAGCTACATACATATTTATAGCTAAATAGGAAGACCTCTCATCCTAAATCTGAATTTAAATCTTAGTTAAAATGGGATGTAGTCATTTTCTACATTTAAAATGGCTGCTGAATATGGAGGCAATATGCTTATGTATCAGACAAACATAGAAATTTGTTCACTGGTAAATTACCGTAATCTGCCTTTTTAAAAGTATAGAGTGTTGTTATGATGTGTTTCTATAGTTTATTGGACTCTTCCCCAGCTTAATAGCCATCATTCTACTATTTTTCAATCTTACCAATCAGCTAAACAGCTTGAGATACATGTTAGTTTCGAAGATTCGGTTATTATTCCATGCCACAATAAAATTGCATTCCTGGAATCCATATGGTATCTTGACCTGGTCTATCTCAGAAGATTAGCATACAGTATATGCAGAGGTAGGTTTCAGCAGGTTCTGACCAGTTCTGGAGAACCAGTAGCGGAAATTTTGAGTAGTTTGGAGAACCGGTAAATACCA